>VXAU01001451.1:953988-1046809 GCA_013399695.1 Formicarius rufipectus | reverse complement strand
CCGCGCGGCGGGCCCGCCCGGCCCCCGCCCCGGCGGGCGGCGCCTGCGGTCAGCGCCCATTGGCAGCGCCCACTGGCAGCGCCCGCCCCGCGTTCCTGGAAAGTTCCTGGAAATGGATCAAAGGCGTTTCCGCGAACACGCGCGGCCCCGGCCCCGCTGCCCACCCCTGCCCCCAGCAGGGCTCCGCTCCCGCCCGGTCCCGGTCCGTCCCTCCCCCGGCCATGGCAGCGCCTGTCCTGGGCACTGCTATTTATACCCTCGCTCGGGTGGTTTTCTTTTTTTTTCCTTCCCCCCCTCGTGGCTGATATAGGAAGAGTGATGCGAACACAATACGATTCCAGGAATCCCTCACTTCCTGGAACAGATTAAAAGGGACACACAAAAGATTACTAAGGAGGTTTGCTTTTTTTTTCCCCCTTCCACGGAGCCTCATTACTCCGGAGCCAGCGCAAAGGCAGGTCGCTGCTCTCCGGCTCTTCCCGCAGCACTCGGGGAGACCGTATTTATTGCTACCTATTTATTACGATTTCATAGTGCTCTGAATATTTTTTTTCTAAAGGACTGCTCTGAAGGAAGATTAGTTCCTCTTTGTATGTAATTTCCTTTGGTTATTTTTTTTTCTGCTGTTTTCTCAGAAGCAGAAGAAGAGCACGTTATTTTCTTTCTAAAGCACTGAGCGCACACATTTTCCTGGCCAAAGCTGCTGAAGTCTTTCTCGGACAGGTCGCCTTCGGCTTGGCTTTTCCCGTGGCTGAAACACCCGACTGCGGAAGGGGTTTGCTGGGACTCCCCAGCCTTCTCTTCCCGGGAACCCCGACCGGAGGCTGCACCAGCTGCTTCGGCGAAGCAAAGAAGGCGAGGCGAGGAGAAAGCACTTCCCACGTTCTTGAAGACTTGATGCTTTTTCCTTGGTCTAGGAGTGACATGATCCTCTGTGTTCAGGGGTAAGGCACTTTGCAGTCTTCCTCGGAAAGCTGTGGGTTGGCAGTTGTAGTTAGTGAGATTCTCTGGGACAGGTTTTCAGCTCGTGTGAGTTGCCGCGTGTGGCTGTAGTGGAACGGGAATGACTTGGGCTGGGCAGTGGTGAGTTCTGTGTGTCTGCGCTTTAGATTCCATGGCCACAATCATGGGATCATAAAGTATTACTGAAATTCTATCACTGAAAACCTGCACAATATTCAAAGTCTTTGGGAGAGTGAAAATGAGTGAGAACTTGGTGTTGTTCGGCGGGGTGTGTGCAGCACCAGCCACTGCCTCTTGGAAACAAAATGCTTACAGGGAAAAACTTCCCTGCAGTTAAGGTGCTTTTGTCTATTTCTGAGGAGGTATTTATGCTAAATACATGGTTTCATTTTCCTGTTGTTTCTTATGTAAGTTTAACTGTATGTACATGTACACAGCATTCAGCAGAGAGGACACATGGATAGTTGCACACCTGTGTTCCAGGGAACACCCAAGTGCCTTCTCCAGTATCAGTGTCTGGTACCGGTGTGCTGGCACTTCAGTGTCCCCATGATCAGCCCAGTTCTGCAGGAATCCCATGGTATTTTACACAGGCTCAGACAAATGTCAGTGTTTGTTTCCTTCTGAGCCATCAGCTCATTATTTCCCATCCCTCCTGTGCTCAGTGGATTTTCCTCAGAGGAAAATCCTCCTTGTCTACTTTCAATGACAAGCACGGGGATTTTTCTGCCATTTGCCCTAGAATCTATTCCACAGCCAAGGAGAGCTCGTGCTTACCAGTAATTTCCTACTACTCAAGTGCATTTGTTTTCACTCTCAGTCTGCATCTGCAGTTCTTGTAGCCACAGCAAAGGGAATTCAATTTTCAACTTGGGCTTTGGGAAATCCTTATCTGAAGTTTTTCTACCGGGTCAATGTTCCAGAGCAATTGCTTCCCTTATTCACTAAGAACTTGTTACAGAGCCACATGTGTAGATGGTTGCCTTTAATGTCTATTTTTATGACCATTTATTACTCCATTTTTATTAACCTGTAGTATTTTATATATTCTGGACTCCATACTCTCCTTCCTGTTCACACCAAGCTCCCACTGGAGTCTTGGAACATGGCTGATGGCAAGGAGAGCAGCTCAACACACTTTCTTGTACTGCTTGTACTGTGTTACAAAGTTTAGCTTATCAGCACAGTAACTGCAAAGGTAACACTAAATGATATCAGACATACCTGATTCTTCTGAACTTTCTTGCCTTTCCAAGGCTTTCTGAAACACTAATTGCCAAAGCACAAGGAAGTTCTTTTGCTGTTTCCCGCAATACTCCACACATACTACAGATAGACATGCCAATTTTATATAGTTGTTTTCTTCCTCCTCTCAGCTGTTGTATCAACGTTTTACTCTGTTCAGTCCTTATCCTCCACATCTCTACTTTATTTCTTACGAGCACTGACTATTTGCCAATCCTTTCTTTGCCCCATTAAAGGGCTATTTCATGTCAGCAAACCTTTTTCAACCTGTTATTATCCCAGCAAACTCTTTTTAACCCTCTTGCAAATGCCCTTGCATTAAAAGCTGTAGTCTGCCATTACACTATGACCCCGTACCTGTCCCTTTCCTGTGCTTGGATCCCAGCAGCAGCTCTTCTTTCTCTAACCCTATGTACAGAGTTTAGGACACCAGCACCTCCCAGTCTATGAGAATTTCTAATCCCTCCTCTCTGTTCCACTGTGCTCCTTTGAGCCTACAGCTGCACTAGGAATTTTTGTAGGGGGAGAGAGGGGCAAAAGGCAGGTGTATGGAAGGAAAACATGGAATGTGTAAGCACAGCCCCTTTCCTGGTGGAAGGATCTCCAGTGACTGTCCAAGGTCTAGGCTCCTTCAGCCTCAGGTGGCACAAAGTGCAAGGAAGCAGAGCACAAGCACAGTGGGAAACCTCATCTCAGGCACATGTGCTTTGCTTCAGAGAGATCCACAGTGGCTCTGTGAAAGACACCTACTGATAAATTCATACCATTAATGTGTCTTTGGGGAACTGAACTGTGAACTGGTACAGCCCTTGAAAGTAAGAGCTTTACTCCTGATTCATGGACACTTCCCTGTGTAGCTTTGCTATCTCTCCCTTCCATCCCAGTCTCTCAGCCAATTCCCAATTTCCTCTCCAGAGTAGATAGATATAAAAAAAAAAAAAAAAAGTTCCATGCTAGGATCAATAAAAGATTTTTTCAGATGAACAACCTTTCCCAAAAGGTAGACTGGAAAAATTTTCCAGGAGAAACTAAGTTCAGAGAGATATGGCACCTGGACTGCAGCGAATGGTGCAGGAATGATGTTCCCTAACATTGGCTGCAGTCATTGTCAGCTCAGGGAACAGCTGGTATAAGAACACCCCCAGAGACTGCTCTGCCAGCAGAGACCTGGGACACCCTTTTTGCACAGCATCAATTATTATTTAGGTTCAGCAAAGGGCAGGATCTGGTTTAGAGTCCTCCTTGCTCAAAAAGGGGGGAAATGGAGGATTTGGAATCCCCTTTCCCCAGGAAGGCAGGTAGCTAGGCATTTGTGAAGACTGTGCCATTAAGAGGGAGATATCCAAATGGCTTGAAAAATGCAGCCCTCAGTACCTACAAAGCTATCTCAGGTAGGATTTAAAAGAGAAGCTGGACATTTCCTTACTGATCCCAAGGTATAAAAAGTATATTCAGATGCACAGTTCTGTGAAAGCCCCTGAAAATGCAGTCCCTGTGACTGAGGGTGCCTGGTGAGGATAAGGGCCAGCAATCACTTTTATTTGGCCTGGTTTCCTACCCATTAATAGAAATTAAGAAACAAAGATCAGATGCTGTGCACACTAAGTTAATATTCTGCTTCTGACACGTGATTTGACACATGAAAAAAGGAAGAATGTTCTTTTCTAAATACCAGCAGGACAGTGGGGTTTTGCCATGTATTGCAAGGGCAAGAAGTCTGTCTCTAGGTTGAAATTACTACTTGCTTTACAAAAACCTTCCTCCAGACTTACATGGTTTGATTAGAAATGCAGAGCTGTGGAACCGATCATGGCTCCCATTCACAAATCAGTGTGAAGGTGCTTTCAGGTTCTCTCTAATCTACTTTTCCCTCCTGTCCCTTCTTCTTGCTCCCTGCCCCATGCTTGTGACTCGGCAGCTTGAGGTGGTGCATCAGGTGCAGAGAAGTTTGCAACACACGTACCTCAAGTGTCCCTGTTCACACAGAGCATGGGGAAGGAGGAAGATCAGAGGGGAAGTGTTGTGGCTTCAGAGTCTCCTGCTTCTCTCTCCAGTAATGGGGGGACATGGCTGCTGCCTGTGCTCCAGTGGTGCTGTGACAGTGCCATGCTGAGGATGGAGTGTGTTTCTCTGGACACCCAGCCACCTTTTATGTCAGAGTGCCTGAAAGAACATTCTCAAGCGTGTCAGGGATGTGTGGTGGGGATGTAACACAGGACATGCAGCACTACTGTGTGCACAGAGGCAAAGAACCCGCACAAAGAGGCAGAAATTCACATTTGCTCAGGAGCTTGCCTGGGAATGAAGGCTTCCCTGGCTTCTGACATCCACCCTCCCCCTGGAGCTCTGCCTTCCTTTAGGAATCTCCATGCTGCAGAGAAGGAGCACCTATGACCTGTGGGAGCTACAGACTCTGTGAAACTGTGCTTGCATGATGAATGGCTAAACTAATGCTCTCTTTAGGGCACAGAGGGATTCGTGTTGCTAGCAGAACCTCATCCTGCTGTAATCCTGCTGGGATTAGTTGCAGTGAGATCTTCATTGTGCTGTGGGGTTGGTGCAGTGCACAGGCTGGGCTAAAACAAGAATTCCCATTCTTCTACTACATGATCAGATCACTCAGAGTTTTAACAGATTCATTTAGGATCAGGTCATCCTTGAGCAGAAAGCGGGTAGGACAAAACCCAAGCTATTCCCAATTCTGCTTCTAATTATATTGCAGTAAATGACTAACAAACCAACTGGCAGGAACAGAAATGCTCCAACATTGTAATCATGTAAATGAAGCTATAATGCTACTATAAACCTTATTGCCTCTGAAACTATATATTCAAGGGCAACATCTATAAATACCAGTTTGATCAACCTAAATGTCAAGACAGACCATCGTTCACAGGGCCAAAGAGACAACCTCTCTCTCCCTATTTTGAAGGGCTCATCTTTAGCTGTGTCATTTCCCCCTCCCTGCTTCTCTCTGAAACAATCGTGTGGAGCCTCTTTATAAAACATAACATGTTGTAGTACAAGGTCACATGCACTGAACAGACAATGCAACTGATTTCAAGGCAAGGAGAAATAGCAGACTGTGCCCTTCATTTCAGACCTCATCCTTTGCTGGCAGAGGAAAAGATCAGGAGACTGTCACTCAGGGGCATTGAGGAGCTGTCAGAGCCCATCATGCAGCCTCTCCCAGTTATGGCCTTCCAGGAGGAGTCTGTGCCTGCCTTTGCAGCTCCAGTTCCAGACAGCAACCCACCTCAGACACGAGACCCTGAAGAAGACCTTCTCTGCATTGCAAAAACCTTCTCCTATCTGCGGGAATCTGGTAAGGCTCAGCTCCCAAAGTCGAGGGGTCACAAGGCTGCAGGGAGCCAGCTCTGTAATTCAGGGAGCTCCAGGAAGACTCTCCTAATCACACTTCAGATAAGAACCTGGTTTTGTCATAGCCACGGGGGACTCTTGTGCATACAGCAAATGGACCTGCAGTTTCCAGAAACTTATATCATGAACTAACTTATTTCTAGTGTAAGCAAAAGCTTTATCTTCTATAACTGATTCAGGAGAAAGCATTGCAAAAACCCTGCTTTTTCTCTGGCAGCTGCAGCAGCAGCCAACCTCATCCTGAACCCCCCAGCACAGCAAGGACAAGCGTAGGCAGGAAACCCTTAGAACTTGACTTGGTCTTAATTTCTGAAGGTCTTCCCAACTCTGGCCCTGGTTGCTTCCCAGGCCCTGAACTCAACAGGCTTAAAGGCTTCCCTAAATACACTGTCAGTCCTTTAACACGCTCTTCCCCTAACAAATTCTTTCTCACGTGCTTTTCCAGGCTGGTACTGGGGTTCAATCACCGCCAGTGAGGCCAAGCAGCATCTCCAGAAGATGCCTGAAGGCACCTTCCTGGTACGGGACAGCACCCACCCCAGCTACCTGTTCACGCTCTCCGTCAAGACCAACCGAGGTCCCACCAACGTGCGCATCGAATACACCGACAGCAAGTTCCGCCTGGACTCCAACTACCTGTCCAAGCCTCGCATCCTGGCCTTCCCAGACGTGGTCAGCCTCATCCAGCACTACGTCACGTCCTGCACGACGGAGGGCAAGGCCGAGGCTCCGTGCCCGGCGCCGGCGGCTCTACCCCCCGCGCAGAAGGAGCTGGCGGCGGCCGCCGTGCACCTGAAGCTGCTGCGCCCGCTGGGCCGCAGGGACAGCACGCCCAGCCTGCAGCACCTGTGCCGCCTGCGCATCAACAGGTGCACGGCCCACGTGGACCGGCTGCCCCTGCCCCGCCGCATGGGCGACTACCTGAAGCAATACCCCTTCCAGCTCTGAGCCGGGGCCGCTCCAGCTCGGGCACGAACGACGGAGGCAGAAACGCGACAACTTGGTTGTCTCCATCCCACCGGCTGGGCGCAGTAAAGACCTGCCCGTCAGCAGAGACTGCATCCACCTTCCCTCTCCCCTTCTCTCCACATCCATTCCAGCCAGGGAGGAGTTAGTTGTTTTAGTGAACAACGGGACACAAGCTGAGCTCTGAACCTCAGGCCGCGCCTGCAGTGGCTGTGAGAAGCACTGTGGGCATGGGCACACTACTTGAATGTCAGAGTTCCTGTGACACCGGACACGTTAAACATTGTTATTTTTGCTATTTATTTCCATGGCAGTTTCTCTCCTCATGGTATTTTAAAAGCACCTTTTACTTTATTGGGTTTTTTTTGTTTGTTTCTTTTGTGGAATTAGAGACAGGATAAAGACTCTCAGCCAAGTGGCAGCCAAAGTTCTGTGGGAATTTGGATTCAGATTCACATCCAAACAGAACCTGTTTGAGCCTGTCCCTGTAACAGGTTACAGAGTCCACATCCAAGCTCCCACAGACTTTTGGGTATGTGGAACTCAGATGACTGTATCTAGACCCATCTCTACATATTTCTCCCTTGGCTACAGGGGTATCATAACCTCAGAGCACACTGGGAACTCCCACACATGAGCTACATCACACATTGTGGACAGGAGACTTCTTTGAGGAAGCCCTTCTTCCTTGAGAGCTCTAAGCAGAAATTCCAGCTATTGAGCTTAGGCCAAGGAACACTCATCCCATTTTTTTTTCCATCTTCTCCATCTCCAGAGGAACAAAACATTTAGAAACAAGTAATGAGGAACCCAACTTTCTCCTAGGCAGGCAGAGGGATTTGGTTGCAGAGCACCCTGCATTTGGCTTGTGTTTTCCAGGTGCTGTTCTCTGACACTGCCCTTGCCTTGAGACACTGGGCAAGGCCAGGGCCTCCTGGAGCAGGGGGCTCCGAGACAGCTCTGCTGAGCTGCACCAGTGACACGCACAGCTTCAGGATATTTATTTATTTATTTCTGGGGGTAGGCCCTCAGAAGCACCTCAGCAGAAAGCACTGCCCTCCCTCTCTCCCAGTGCCAAACTGCAGGTTGCTCTGCTGCTGCCAGCGTTGGTCACAGGCCACACACTTGTGGGTGCCATCAGATCCAGGCCGTAGCACACACTGGAAACCACAATGCAACATTTCTGTTTGCCAAGGTCCAGACCTCTCCTCTCCCCTGCTCTGACTTGCAGGTTTGTTATTCTTAATTAGACTTTTGGCTCTGGGTTTACTTCTGGCGCCCCATCCCTTTCACCCCCTGCAGCTGAAGCACAATGGCTCTGGCCTTGCTCTTTTGCACACAGGAGGGACAAACAGCAGACAGGATCTGCCCAAAATCAGCATAGACAGAGAAGTTGCTCCTTCCTGTTCATCTGCTGAATCCCATCACCTTCCCAGCCTGTAGGAGCCAGTCCATGCCATCAAGTGAGAGTAGAGAAGGGAACAGACAGGTCTGGAAAAACTATTGTTTGGTTTATCTTTCCCTTAAGACCCTGCAACTTGATCAAACATGAACCAATGTTACAGATTCCTCCATCACCCCTCCCTGGGACTGTCTCTCTGAGGCTCTGTAAATCAGAATAGACAAATCCCAGCTATACCCGAGGGTTGGGAGAGAAGGTGGAAAAGGATGGGATGGTGACCCAGCAGATAGGCTCCAAAAATGGGTGGAGTTTCTTCCACCCTGTCTTAAAGCTGCCCAAACGGACAAGATGGCCTGATGTGCTTAGTCAGTGTCCTTTTTTATTTCCCCCCCTCTCCACATTTATACAAGTTTGTGCTCTTGCAAGCTTCGTTTTTGATACTCTGATGATTGACAGTGTGCATGTGTGATGTCAGGTTTGCTTTTTGGTATATCCTTCCCTCTTGCCCCATATGGCAGCAACCATGGGAAAGTACTGAATGAGAATGAAAATTTAAAGGCAAAACAAAAAGGAAAACTTTTTTTTTTTTTTAATAATATAAACCACTAAAAAGGCTTCCTTTTATCCAAGCACCTCTAGCTGCCTGAGGACACTGGGAACAAGGAAACCACAGCTCTTCAAGGAGCAGCAGTGATCTCAGGAAGCCCACATGGCTCAGCCACAGGCTTGGTAACTACAGTTTGGGAAAAATTAGTTGGAGAAGTGTACAGCAGGAAAGGGCAGGCTGTCCAGCTCTCTGAAACTTGCCTCCTACTTGTCTTTTCTCTGGGGGGTGATGAGGAAGCCAAGCTGCAGGTTTGACCTCACTGCCCTGACACAGCCCAAGAGCTCCTGGCTGATCCTCAAGGCAGAGGCCAAGCTGAAGGCTGTGAGCTCCAGGCAGGGACCAGCTCTGTTATGTGTTTGTTCTGCATCTAGCACAGTAGGGATCTCTAGGTGCTACTGCAATACAATGAATAAACAATACAGTTACTCCAAAAAGTCAGTTTCTTCTGTCTTGAGACAGTTTGTTAAAAATCATTTGACTCAGATTTTAAATAAACATTTTAAATATACTTTAAAGCTACTCAGTGTAGAAGTCTCTGGTAAAATCCAAATGGATGAATTCATTTCCTATTCACAGTTATCCTCCCCAGGAACAATGGGAAAACTCCTGACTAATTTTTCAAGAAAGAAACAAAAGCATTTAACAAAAAAAGGCCCTTCAGATACTGAGAGAATTGACACCAAAATCCTCGTCAGCACAGGCCTGTTTTTTACTGCGCACAGATGAACAGTGGCAGATCCCAAGTCCCAAGTTAATAAGGACTGAAGGAACAGTTTTTAATGATGTGGCAAAACACAGGACTGATTCTCATATTGCTTCTGCGTGCCATAGAAAACCATCATAATGTAGGGGAAAGGAGACAGAATGTAACTGGAAAAGCTCTGCTTGGCAAATGATGAGAGATGGGTCCACAAAGGGCAGGCAGTGCTGGGGATGGCAGATCCACAGCATCAGGTCTTCCTCCTATTCTGCTGTTGCTGGGCCTCTGTCTCCCCATATCTGGAGTCAGGCTGTGCACCCTTTCCCCTTCTCAACACTCTCACACCAGACAGCAGGTGGGGGGAACCACGGGGAGCTGGATTTGCCCTGTGGTGTCAGAGGAGGCAGAGGCCATCCCATCTGTCCTGCCTCTGAAGCACAGGGAATGCACTGAGGCAGGGCTACTACTGGGATGTGACTCCACTCAAGTCCCTTCACACTCCTCTCCCAGGAGAGAGGGTCCAGCCACAGGCTCTCCATCCTGCCCAAAGCACGCACAGTGTGCTCCCAACCCCTGGAAAATGGAAAACGTGCTCAGGGGAAAAAAAAAAAAAAAAAAAGAGAAAAGAAAAAGAAACTGAACTAGTTCATCTTCATCCTTCTCCCTTTCTGAATCCACTGGCTTCAAAGTTCAAAATACTGCTTTAAAGTACTCCTGAAGTATGTGGTGTCCTTCCTATGCCAGCCACGGGGCTGTCATTCCCTAGCAAAGACTGTTTCCACAACCTCATCAACATGAGACCATGGGTAGATTTCCATTGCACACCAACCAGGAAATGTTAGCAATGGCATAATCTGTTCCAGATCAAGCTGTTACACAAAAACAATCACGTCCCTCTTGGTTTTATGGGAAATGTGGAAAGAGAGCTAGACAGGGCAGAAGCAAAATCACAACCAAAGAGAAAACATGAAAGCAAGAGGAAGGAAAAGCTGCATCCATCTTTAAAAGGGAGCTTTGCAAACCCTGGAAAACACTGGAAAGAACGATGCAGCATTTCTGACACACTATTATAAGTAATTTCTTAAGTGGGCTTAACTCTTCCCCTGGCTACATACATGAAACCCAGCCTTCCACAGACGGGTGGTGGCAGTGACTGGCATGAGCCAAGGCAGCACAAACTGCAGTCCCTCATGGTTTTACTGCAGCAGCTTTTACCTTAACTACTCCCACCCCTGCCCCTTCAACACATTTTGTTAAAGAAAACAGGTTCATATTCTGAAAACTCCTGTGCCAAACCTCCATGCAGACTGAACTGAGTCTCACAATTGAGTTCCACATCTCTGGAAACACCAGCACTCAAGGAAATGCAGACTGACCTTGATCAGCACCAATGTACAGCTGCCACACCACTCCCAGTGACACCTGGACAGTCGACTGGGCCAATGCACAACCATTTGGGCTCTCTCTTGCTTTACAGTTTCTCTCTACAGATAGAAACATGGATGTGGAGCACTGACAGAGTCTGAAAAACAGACTGATAGGATTGGGATTAGAAATCCCAGTCTGTGACTGAAACCGCGCTATGCAGCTCACTCCCACAGCAGAAATCCCCTGCAGTTTGTCAGGCACACATGGTATCGTTTTCTGTCTCAAATAATCAGCTTTCTGAAACAGCAACACATGCAGGGATAAAATAACTCATTTATATGCACATGTCCTTGTCCTTTATAATTTAGTGAAATCTCACTCCTTTCCCCAGATCCTCTCAAATGCACAACTTCCTCAGCCCAAGCCAGAGGAACCAGCACCAAAGGAAGTGAATCAGCAGATTATGTTTAATTTTCTTACGACAGACACTTTCAGGTGTTTCCAGCTATTGACCTATTGTCATTTCTAGTCCAAAGTCCATTGTCAGTATTACCTGCTATCTATGAAATTAAGGGAATTAAAACCCAAAATAAACTGGACTGGTGTGGCTCTTCTGAGCATGTTCTCATGTTCAAATCTGTCAGAAGCCAAGTATCGCAGTCCTCTCCTGTCTCTCCCTGATGACTGCAGAGACACTTGCCATCCCCAGGGAAATGCACTCTCCTCTTGCCCAGCCCTGAAAGCATCAGTAGGACAAAGGTCTGGAGTGGGGGGTAAAGCAGTGTCTGGTGAAGATGTGCCAGAGCAACTCGGGATGCCAAGTAACCTCCTCCAACTCCCCCAGTTCCGAGCAGCATTGTCACAACATCCATGTCACACTGTCAGCAACCCCCACCTGTCACTCACATGGCACATGGGAGAAGAAACACCAGACTGGGAGCAACTTATGAAATCTTAAGGGGCCAGTCAGAAGTAAAACTAAGATGTTATTTAAAGAGATCTGTCCTGTCCTTGGGCAGAAATGTTCGTCCTTTTTCAGAGGGAGTCCAAGGGAACTCAGTCCTGCCCAATGGCACCACAGCAAGGAGGGCCACGCAGCAGCTCAGGGTGCTGATAACACGTTCAGACTCACATTCATTTCTTTTGAGACATGTTTATTCTCTGCCTCCAGCCAGGTCTGCCTGTGTAATTTTTTTTGTAATCACGGGTGCCAGTGTCAGGAAGAGGAATACGTGGAGGCACGGCTTTATCTGGAGGCTAATGCTGCCTCGGGTGAACCCCCCTTTGATCTTCCACTGCCACTTCCTGAGAAGCACAACCATCATGTGGCTCCTGCTCTCACCACACAAATAAGGAGGGCAGGGAGCAGACACAATGCTGCAACAATCCCTCAGACATCCACCATCACCTCTGCTACACAGTGAAAACAAGTTAGGGAAAAATGACAGAGTGGTCCCGGGAATAAAATCTGATTACAGTCTTTTAGTATTCACATCATATAGAGTGTACATACTCTTCCAAACTTTAGCAAGAACTAGTGATGTTTTCTACTTAAAAACATTGTAATGTTCAAAGGAAAAGGCTACTGGTAAACAACATGTACACCAGAGAGAAGGAAAATAAGTGTTTCTCTGTTAGCTTTGGGCATTACACTTAAAAAAAACCAAACAACAAACTATAAAAATTAAGTAAAATGCTAGTTAGGCTTTATCCAGTAACAAAAATCTTAACATAATAATTCAGAGGGCTTTTTGGATTGGGAAAGGGAAGAGAATACCGCAAAGCTTCAGGACTTCAGCTAATATTCATTAAAGATGAGACTCAACAAAAAAAGAAATTTTACTGCAAATCATTGCTGGGTTAGTCCTTCCATTTCCCTGCAACCAGCTGTGGCAGCAGTCACAGCTGGAGACAGGCTGTGGGCCCCCAGGTCACCTCCACACACAGCTGGCCTTGCTTCCTTGCAGAATCATCATTGGATCAATTTAAACACAGAGAAGGGCAGACTCCGGAGGAAGCAGCTGCCCCCACAGAGGAAGGTGTTCAGTCAGAACTGCTCCATCCTGACACACCAGCCTAGATTTGCAGAGAAGGGTTTCCTTTCATGAACAAGAACTACTCTCACCTTTTTGTTCCTGCTCCCCAGACCTCACTGGCAGGGGTTTTCCCCTGAATGCCATTGCTTCCTAAATGCAGTGTAAATACACTTTGCAGCAGCTCAGATCTGAGTTGCAAAAATTAATACAATGTCAGTTTTTGTCAAAATAGCAATTTTAAGAGAGCATTCTATCTAGGCAGGAAAGGCATTTAATGTCCCCCCATGGAACTAGAGTTACAATAAAAGCTTGAAATAATACTGGCTACTGCAGCATTACATTTTCCAAACAGATCATCAGAGAACTTAGTATTTCTCAAAACCCTGATATAAATATGCCAGATATTGCTGGTCAACCAAAACTCAGTGGCAGAGCTCAGCCAGGACTTGACCCCTTGGCCTCGGGCCTGGCAAGCTGCGTGACTCCATCACATGATTGCCTCGATCCAGCAGATACTCTGCAGCTTTTCCAGCTGCAGCTATTGGAAAAGCACTGCCCTGCCCCAAACAGCCCTGCCAGGGAAACCTGGAAAACACAAGGGGCTATATCCACATTCCTTTTACATTGACTGTGATGTGAATTCCTTTACTTCAGGGTTGAATTTGGTCCATTTCATATTCCTGGTTTTACAGAATATTATTTCATCCCTGGTGAAATTCTGACATAGATTTGTCACTAAAGAAACCTGTAACACTGATTTACCACAGGAAAACCCTTCCCTCTCACACTGCCCCCAGCAGCACAAACCCTCACTTGGATGTTTCTCTTTTAAAATCAAAAGCTTATGGTGCTGCCTAAGTTAAGTTCTGGCTTTCTTGAGTTCATCTGTAAATGTGCCAGCCAGAACATGTGCACTGCTACTGGGATGTAACCATCAGTCCGTGGAAAGCTGAGCAGCCAAGCCTGGATTGATCTCAGCAAACTCATTCCACCTTGCAGTGATGACAACTCCTAAAAGCAACAGATCTGGGTTATATTTGTGACAAAAAGATAGCCAGACCCTGTGTGCAGCTCCTGGGATGCCCATCCCTGCCAACTGCCCCTCGCTGCCCGTTCTGTGTGGGCTCACTCAGTGCAAAGCAGCAGGGATTTAACAGCTGATCAGACACTGCAGAGTCCTTAATGTCAGGGCTGTCTCCTCCCTAGAACAGCAACATGCTTTGAAATCTAGCTTACAGAAGGCAGAGCTGTGTTTATACTTGTCAGAAGTTACCCAATTTGGCAATGATGCCTCCCATCATGCAAGTGTCATAGCAGATGCTGCCAAATGCTGCAGAGGCAGAGTTCAAAACATGACCTCCAAGGCTGGAAATATGTTGAAGAAACATGTTGCCCAGTGCACATGCTATGTGTTTGCACTTGTCTGAAAGCGCTAAGCACTAATAAAAGGAGTTGTTGTGATTAACACATAAATCCAAAAAAGCCGATATTATGACCTAATATTATTTCTAGAGAACTTTTTTGAAAATCGCTGTTACTCTTTTTGAAAATACCTCCCTCTCCTCTAAGCTTGTGGCTTTGGAATACTCCTTAGATTCTTTTAGGAGTCTTTGTAATTCACCTATCTTTAATTCCCTTCCTTCCCTTCATCCTGTGCCATGAAAATCATCTTGGCTGAGAGGCACTGGGCAACATTTCAGAAAGAAATGTACAAAACAGCACTGCAAAGCTGGAGGTGGATCAGCAGGGCTGAACGATCCACGTGTGGGCTGACATGGAGACTCCATAGTGCTCTTCTCTTTCCAAGAATAGAGAAGATTGAAGGCTTCCCTGTGCATGCAAAACCCATCCTTGTTGATCAGATCCTTCAGTGCGGGGTTAGCGTGACCTGCCAGGCAGCTGACTCAGGGCTCTTCGCAGGCAGCAGTTCCAAGCAGGAGCGTGCAAGTGTTGTAACACCCTCCATGCCTGGGGATACTGAAAACCAGCTGGCAGAAAGAATTTGTTGCTGCAGAAGGTGTTGATTCTGTCACTCTCCACTCATGATGCAGATCCCTCAGATTACACAAACTAGACTGGCACACTGATCCTACTGCTCGCTGTTGCTCCTCCAGTGATCGCTCCTTGTCCACACCAGTTTCCATCTGACGTGGTCAGGCACCCCAAGGCTGCACAGAACCTTCCAGCCTGGCTCTGGGTTACGGGAAGAATTGCCCTGTGCCTTGTGAGCCCTCATGCCACGCAGGGAGGAGCCCAATCTGCACATTCCTGAGCACAAAGGTCCCTCCTGTTTGGAAGGCTGGAAGGTGTCTGAAGGCCCTTAGTCTTCACACCCCTTAGCTCCCTCCTGCCTGGCTGTATGACACAGCTTATCCTGCCTGAAAGATGAAACTTCGCTACACAATCCAGACCAAATCAGGCACACAACTGAAAACAAAATGACCTGTGTTGGAGTCAAGTGACAGGGTGACGTGGACTTGTGCAGCACATGAAGGTGTCACCCGCCGGCTTCTGCCGGTGCTTAGCACAGAGTGTGGTGGCAGAGTTGGACAGAACACTTGCTCTGATCACCATGGTGGTGTGACTGCTGCACACAAATCACGGCTCCAAAGGGATGGTCCAGCACAGCTACTGAAGTGGAAATACGCCACTCAGTCTTGGATGGGAAGAGAGGTGGGTTCAGGAAAGTTCCCTCTATAACACAACCCTGCCACATGTTATCAATCCAGACCTACCTGACTAGTAATAATAATATACTATCCTGCTTATGCAGGAAGCAGCAAGCAGGACTTCGCATGTTAATTTTGCAGCTTATTTTGTATTTGCCTTTTGGCCTATTACTACTCCAATAAACACCTCCTTTGTCTCAGCTCTTCTTAGAGGAACTAGCTGATGGAAGACCTAGACTCTTGTCAAAACCAAGGACAATCTTTGTTCTGTGAGCCAAAAGCAACATTCTCTTCTTACACTTGGGTTAATGAAAATAGAAACCTGTTAAAGAAGCTGGTTTTTAATTATCTCTTCCCATATCCTCAGCAGTAGCACCCAGCAACCCTCTTCAGCCTATTACTTAGATGGAGTTAAAACCCCAAAGGCTTACAGGAAATGCTATATATCCTACAGTAGCCCTATAACTAGCATCATCAGTTCTTACAGGAGCAGAAACAGAAAGCTCCCAGGAGCCTCAGTTATTGACAAAACAAATGACTTAATGACAAGGGACTATGTTAGGGACACTGGTGATTCTAGGCAGGCAGCTATCCCACAGAGCAGCCCAACACACACTGGGTAACATAGCTGGCTGAGGTCACACTCCTTCTGGGTTTTACCTTGACCAAGTACAGAAACATAAATACCCCCAGGGCCTGGCTGTCCCACTGTGTTTGCTTTCTAAGACATGCACTTCAAACGATGATGTCACAGGAAAAAAACCAAAGTATAAAGGAATTCTCTTTTTTCCCTTTCCCTCAAGCTTTCCTAAGGCTGATGTAATTAGCAGCAGTACTGCTTTGGAGGCAGTTGATGATCAAAGCCTACCACGGGAAGCACTTCAAATTATGTCAGGGAACATGGATTTGTCATGTATCTTTTGCCTTGCAGAGATGGCTTTTTGATGCAAAGGGAGATTAGTCAAATGAGATTTATATGTTACACTGCCAACCAAAGGAAAAGGGGAAATCCCAGGCCCTTTAGCCATTCTGCCATTAGGCATTCCTGCCAGTTGGAACCAGCGCCACAGAAAGAGCCCAGCTCATTACTTTGGAAGACATCCCCAAAACTCTCTCTGTGTGAAGATGCCACTGAGCAGGGACTGTTCACACAGAGTCTCTTCAGCTTCATCTCCAGCCCCAGTTTTAAACCTCGGGATCAGTACATATGCCAAGATGATTTTGTTAAAAATCAATATGCCATGTGTTCTGAAGTCCTGCTCCATTGACACAAACCTCTTAACTTGACCCCTGTCCTGAAAGAACCAGGGCTGGGATACATTCCAACAGCAACAAGGGAAAAAGGACCATGGCAAAAGGATACAAGGAAACCTGTAAACAGTTAAAACAATGAGTACTAGTACAGCAAAATGTCACAGACATTGACAATCTGCACTGATGAGTCTCTGGACTTTTTATTTTTTTATTTTTTTTAAATCTATGAACCTCAGCAACATTTTATTGTCTTCTTTTTCTCCTCCTTTCCCACTTGAACTCCTGTGCCTGTTCAGGGAACTTAAGGAAAACTAACAAATAAAGGAAATTTCCTCTTTGATTTCTCTTGTTTTGCAGAGACACGCTGGGGCTTTGTGTGTCCTCTGCATGACCTCCAGTGGAGAGGTAGGAAGGAAAAGGTTGAGAACACAAGGACTCAATGTACACCTCCTACATGGTACTTGGCAGAAGTGGCTGAATGGGTGGAGTTCTGATGTCATTCCTCCTTTCTACTCCCTGTACTGGGGATCTGCTTCCACATCATCACAAAATACCTGAGTGATACAGAATTATCAGTGGTGACCAGCCTGACCTTGAGACACACAAAGGCAGCCACAAGATTCAGCAGCTGAGGACAACCTGGGATACTAAAGGCACTTCAAATCCCACTCAGTTACCAAGTAACAATTTAACCTCTGTTTTCAAAGGATAGCTCTCCCTGTGGAAAATGGATCCTTTCTTCTATGTCAAATTCAAAGCAGACTATAGCTGTGTTCACGCAAACCAGTTGTTCTGCCTATACCAGGCCATTCCTAGTGCTGTTTCAGGCTCAAAAGAAATCTGTGCACCTTACTGAAAACCCAACAACAACCCACAACATGCATGTTCCAACAAGGACGTGTTCAAACCATTCCTTTATCCCCAGGGATGACACAGGACTACACGAGCACTTCACGTTTGATCAGTGGTGCAGACACAAAGAGCTGCCCACGGGTGGCCTGGGGAGAACCCTTGGGGGAGGGACACAGGGGACCGACCAAAGTGAGCTCAAAGCCCCCAGAATGCCTCCTCTAACCCAAACCCCATGCTAGAGCCCCGGGAAGGACGCCCGGCTGGCACCCGCTGACATGGGAATGCCCTTTACGGGGAGTGGGCAAAGTGCCCGCCACCCAAACAAGGGGGCTCTGCCCAGGCCTGCAGAGCCTCGCACAGGGCAGCTCCCAGACAGCCTCCCCGGCAGAAATGGGGTTGGTTCTCGGCGCTGCCGTCTCCGCTGAGGTCAGACCCTCATGAGCAACCTCCACACGAGGCAAGTCGGGCCCAAAGTTATTCCGTACAAAGGTGAGCCTTGCAATGCTGCCTCCAAGCTGGGCAAGGGCAAGTTGTAAGCGGCCCAATCTCCCTTCTTCCCCGCGCTGCCAGAGGAGAGACAAGTGCAGTGGAGTGGTGGGGACTAAAGGAAAGCACAAGTGACTTCTCTCGTCTGTAGCACAATCAACCCCACACTTCTCATCCTGGCTCTGTGAGCTCGGGAAGCAGCGCTGTCTCTGGGCTCCTCATCATGTAAGGTCTATCCGTGGTCCTTTGCCTCTCACACTGCAAACACTGTGGCATGACCTCTCACCCCAGAGCCCCCACCCGGTGCTTTATTGCCCTGGCACAAGCCCCAGGCTGTGCTGGTCTGCAGGCTGAGGGCACAGCCCCGTCCCCATCCCCGTGGATGAGCCACCGAAACTCCCTGTGATGAACCAGGAGCAGCACAGCATTAGAGCACCTGGACAGGTCTGACTCCTCACTAATGAGCTTTTCATGGAAAGTTGGATTCTGTTACTAATTACCCACAGCTACGCCCTTCTTGTGACAAACTCCTATTCCACCCCGTGCTTACTTGACAGAAGACAGTTAAGAGGCTTTGCCTGGAAAGAAACCAACTACAAAACAGCATTTCCTCCTGCTGCCTTCATATACTGTATCTGATTAAGTTTCATTCCCCTCTGCTGTTAAATGTCAAGTTCTCTTTATGAGTATTAGACTTTTTTTATATATACACACACATATATATTCATAAGTACTATCCTTATTTTTCTTTTTAGTCTCCAAAGCAGACCACGGGAGCTTGTACAAAAATAGTTTTTAAATTCTACTCAACCTCCCCTACTTGGAAATATATTTTTTGCCTCTTCCACATGGCACACTAATATTTTGTAATGTATGAAGAACACTTTGGATGTGATTTTCCTCCCATATGGTGGAAAACCTGGGGCAGCTCCCAGCTCTGTCAGCCACGAGCATGGCAAAGGGCAGTCACAGCCACTCTGTGCAGCAGTGGCTGCAGAAAGCCTAACAAAAGGCTTTGATGTGGGAATGGAGGAGCCAGAGGGACAAGCTCATGTTCCTGGGGTGGGAAACCAAGGCAGAGTCCTTGCTGACTTTTCACTAGCCACGAAACAGGGTTATATTTGGTGCTGGTTGAGCAGGATCCATCCATGGATCAAGCACAACATAGATAGCACCATGTCTTTCTTCTAGTTAAACTTGGAAGGGCCACCCATGCAGGCAGGAAAACTTTAGATCTTAGTGCCAGTGGCTCCCACAGTCTGCAATGGTGCTCACTCGGCACTACAGGAGTGGGAATCAATCCTGAGTGGGTAACTCCTCAGGGCAGTGGTTTGTCCTGCTGAGAGCCCAGCAGGCCTTCCAGGAGGGTGGCAGAACTTTCACCTCAGAGAACCCCAAGCCCCCCATGTGCTGGTCTCAGATTCAGACACAAGGCAATTAATTTTGCTGAGTAACATAAAAACCAACATGTTGGAAGACACCGAGTGCACAGGGAGCACTATAAATCCAGCCACTACCTTAGTGCTGACTCCTGATAAAGCACTCTTGACTTCCTGACAAGCTCCTGAGCTCAGGGCAGCTGAAACCAGAGGTTTCCAAACGTTTGCAGCACCAGGACTACTCTCATGCAAAACAGGAGTTTTCCTGCACTGCACCAAGGCAGGAGCACCTTCTCCTGCTTGCTCACACCTCAGGCTGAATCCACAGGGCACAGCTCAGCACTGAAAGCAAGCTGGGGTGGAAAGAAACTTCCAGATCTTTCCACTGCTCTCTTAGTTCCAGACTGTAGCACAGCCAGATTCTTCACATCACATTAACTCCCTCAGGCCTCTGCCATATGGACTTAGGTGGTATTTTTCCCTTCTTCCCTGGCTGCCCTCAAACAGCAGGCAACAGGTACTTGGTCCAGATAAAAGATGATGCAAGTCATTCTGTAAATACTAGAACATCTATGGGATGACAATGACTCAAAAAAAGATGCATCCAGGCCCTGTCACCAGCCCAGCCCAGAAATGCAAGCCAGGAAAAGACCAAATTGCAACCATGAAATTCGTAATTCACGTTTGTTCCTTTAAAAGTAGGGAGGCAAGAACAAGAACAGGGCAAGTAAAACAGTGAAAGGTGAAGGAAAACATCAAAAAAAATGGGAATATGATGTAGAATGACAAATTTAAAATGTAAGGAAGGAGCGGGCAAGTCATCTGCTGAGCTTTCAGGTCTCCAGAAATGAGAAGAATGATGACAGTACCCTCAGAGTGCCCTGGGGCCCACAAAGGCACCACAGAAGGACAGCCCAGTGCCTTTGCCAGGCGGCAGGAAGCATTAAGACCTTAGCGATGTGATTGCCGCTTCGTGCAGAACTGTCACTCCCTCCCTTTCTCTGTCAGGCTGCAGGACAGAAACTAAATGAGCTCTTAAAGCCATCGAGGCTCAGCCAGGGCTCCCCCCCGACTGTCAGGTTTCTGTGGAAAGCCCATCACTCCCCGGGGTCATTTCCACTGCGCTTCAGCGGTTCCAGGAACGGAGCCGTGCTGACACAGCCCCTCCTCCGCCACACGCCCAATCAGCACACCGGGGGAGGGATTTCTAAGGAAGCTCATTGAACATGCTTTATTGCTTTATTACAAAGAAAAAAGAGAGCAGGAAAAAAAACCCCAACCCAACACTCACTGCTTTGCTCTACGAGTAAATTCTGTGAAACACAGAAACGCAGAGAGCAAGATGGGTCAGCTGGAAATGTCGTTTAGGGAAGCACACAGAGCTGATGGTGAATTTGCCCTGGAGTCTGGAAGGGATGGAAGACCCACACCTGACCTGCACCTTGCACCTGACAAGGGGCTCTCTTTGGGGAGCAATGCCTAGGGAAGAGGAAATACAGCAGTTTTACAAAGTGTGAGCTGTGAGGCAAAACTCGCCTGAGAATTCACCCTGTGACAGGAATTGCTGTTCACTCTGCAAACCCATCCCCAGTGATTAGCACACGGAAGGGGTGGAAGGCCAAGGACACCAAGCACACACTCTATTTGTAGAGCTCCAGTGGCCCTCTCTGTACTGCAGCAAGTTCCAAAGCAACCTCTCTTCCTGCTGCACTCAGCTCCTGGAATGATTCTGACGTTGTGAAGAGAGCACTGCAAGGCTGGGACAGTCATACTTTGATTACCTCAAATGTACACCCCAGTAGTACATCCCTTCACACAACATGACCCCTCACCACAGTTATTTACAGCAACTGGCCTTCTACAGATTTTTCACCTTTGGTTTTCTAAAGGTTTTATGAAAATGTGTTAAATTCAGCACAGATGTAATTTTATCATGGCCAGAATTTATCCTTAATCCACATACTGATGCACAAGTTGCTAAAGGTTATATAAGAATTACTCCATGGATCTCTATCCCACAAAACAAAGGAATTCTCTACTAGGCAGCACCTCCAAATTAAAGACTGGAATTCCAAGTTAGGAAGCATTTACAATGAATTTAGGGAGGTAAAACATTTCATCCATCCACACAGCCTGGACAGGATGCAAACTTACTCTCACTTTTACATTATGCTGCCTTGGGCTCTCTGACCATAAGCTCACATCCCTCCCACCTGAAGAGAGCATCTCCAATTCTGTGCAAAGCGAGGGGCTCAGGTACACCTGAAAGGCAGATAATCACCAACTTGAAGGATGAACTGACACCTTCACTTTATGTGAGTAAACTCACACAAAGGCTTGTGTAGTTTCCAGATTCATGAATTCTAGTTAAAAATTCCTCCAGCAGTTACAGCTAAAAAACCAGTATTTTCAAATTCCTACTATTTCTGAGCAGGACACCCCACAAACAGCCCAGTGCAGATGTGGCAGCTCTCCCCAGGAAGATGCAGGAGCAGGGAAGGAGAGCCCAGTGCAGATGTTCTCACCACAGCAGGCTATCCAGCCCCAGGTGTGTGCTCTCCTGCTTTGGGAGCACCACTGAGTCCTCCTGCCAACTGAGGCATTGCTGGTGGGGAGCAAGTCATGCAAACACCCCCCATGTGCACCCAGGCAGCTGTAGAGGCTCAGTGTTTCCAGCTGTGGGGTCAGTGAGGGCTCTGATGGGGAGGGATCAGCCTCTGCATTGGATTTACTGTTACTACAGATGGTTTGCACAGCTTTTGAGCTGCTTAAACATCCCCTTGGGACTGAGAAGCATCGATACAGACAACTGCTAATGCCTTGTTCTAGGAAATTGTCTTGTTCTTAAACCTTTTACCTGTCCCTGTTCCTTCAACCTTCTCCCAGACAGTTTATACTCTGATTTCATGAAACTACCAAGTGGGAAGGCAAATGAACAGGGAGAGAGACACAGTATCCAGAGGGAATTAATACACAGGCACTAGATCCCATTGCAGCCATATGGTGCTGTGAATACCTCAGGAAGCTTCCTATCCATTGCTGAGCAAGAAATCTGCACAGGCGTTCCCTAAACCTCACCCGGGAGCCAGTTCCCAGGAAAAAGCCTCTTCCAATGACAGCACTAGTTTCAGGGTGCACAGATGTCTGCCCTGGCTGACGAGGCACAGAGCCCTCTGCACCCTTCCCAGGACACCACAGAGAGGCCAGGCCAGTTTTTAAACATCACACTGCAACTATTCCCACTGCTCTCCAGTCCCTGCTGTCACAGCCTGCAGTTCCACAGAGTCCAACAAGCAGGATTTTCCACTGCAGCTCTTGGCAGGCCCACGTGGCACAGAGAACACCTCCGAGGAGGAAGGGCAAAAACTGCCTTTACTCTGGGAGCCAGAATGCCATGTGGCACCCTGCAGGTAGCCAAAGCTGCAGGGGCTGCTCCCAGTCCCAGGTGTGGCTCACCTCTCACAAGTAACTTCCTCAAGCAGGGACTACCAGTGCATTTCATAGGTGAAAGAACAGGGGTTCTCTGACAGCACAAAGGAAGCATTATAACAATAAATCTGTGTGTTTATTTAGGGAGTGGTAGGGTCTGTTTTCTTTAGGATACAAGTTCCCCCTAGGAAAAGCAAGCCAAATATCTTCCTTATCCTTCAGATTAGGTAACAAATTCATAAAAACTTAACTCCTTGACAGCTCCTTTGAGGAATCATTGCACAGCTTGTTTGAAAGCAAGCAGCTGGAAAAGTTGAGACTTGTTTCACCTTTTGGAGACACACTTAACAAATGAGTATTATGCAAACTTCAAATCAAACGTTTGCTAGAAGGAAAGAAAATGCAACAACACATGGAAAAAAATCACACAAGACTTCACAAACATAATTGCTCTACTACTCCGCCACTGACCTGCAATGGCAGCAAGAAGTTTCTGTGATCAAACACCTCCTCTTTCTTGGCAGTCAGTAACAGCTGAAATGCAGGTTCTATCCATGTAAGCAGCAGTTTATAATTGAGTGAATAATGAAATGAGGCACCTGCACCCATTTAAGCAAATTGCACAAAGGAAAAGGAGAGAAGAAATAGAGATTTCTTTTGCTTTCAGCTTGATATAGAACTTCTTGGCTTCTCTCTGCTCCATCCTGTCTCTTTGTTACAGCAAACCAACAAGTCATAGAACTAAGGAGTCCAAAAAAAACCCAAAAACTAGGAAAGAAGGAGACATGAAAGGAAAGCTACTTATGCTCTTTTAGCTGCATTCAGGCACAAGAAAGATGCCCTGAAAGGCCTGGAAATAACCCCATTAGAGCAGAGCATCTACAAACAACCCAAACTTAACACTCTCCCAGTTCCTCACGGACTTCGCACGGAAAAGTAACCAAGAAGGAACTGCAACCATTAGGGGGGAAAAGGAAGACTCCAGCTGAAGAGTCCACAGGCAATCTCTGAAAGACAGCAGCTCAGAGCGTGCATTCTCCTTGAACAGTGCCTGCATCAACCTCACACCAGCAAAAGTGAGGAGACAGGAAGAAGCTGTGGTAAGGAATCACTACCCAGCACCCAACCCTGTGGTATGAAGACTCAGCAGGAAGGAAGCATCATGCACAGGGAGAGGGGTTGAGGGAGGGTGGGCTGGAGGGCCTGAATTCAGGATTTCAGATGCTTCCAGGTGAGGAAGCGGCAAGCAGGGCCCTCTCCAGACCACAGGCAGGAAGGATGCTCTGAGTGCAGGCAGCAGAGCTGCTCCTGCCTGTGGCCCCAGGAGATCCCCAAGTTCTGGTGAACACCCCACTGTGCCTTCCTTCCACATACCCCTGATGGCAGAGGGTCCTTGCCCACTTCCCCACAGAGCACAGGAAGTTATTAGAGGGAGATCACCCAAGCACAGCACTGCAACCCCTTTGTTATCTTTCTAGGAAACAGCTAAGCTGCCAGATCTGCTAGTAAAAACTAAAAAGCAAATTAAATGTTAATAAAACCCTAATAAAGAGTTACTCTTCTGCATTTTAATTGGTTGTTCATAGAAACCAAACACATCTAACAGACTAAGAAAATGAAAGGCAGCAAGGAAGTTGCTATGGCTTTGATGCAAGAGCTACTGCAGCAGCATAATGCTGTGAATCCATTAAGGTCTTTTACATGAAGAGCAAGAACAGATGCCTCCCCCACAAACACAAGCATATGCTTCTTCCCAAACCAAGGGCATATGTGAGCTGAAGAGACTTTGCTGGCTCATTTCATGAAAGTTTCTCCACTGTGGAAAAATACAGAGGAAATAACAAAAAATGAAGAGGAGGAAAGGCTCAAAATCAGTATCAGAAAGTCTGTTTAAACACCAGAAGCAGAATCACAATAAATACATGGGGAGAAAGAGGTTTGGGGGCTGAGTTGTACCTGAGAAAGCCATTAAATGTAAAAACAAAGAAACAATCTGCTATGATGTCTAAGGGAAAGCTGATGCAAACAGCCCTAGAAGATGATGCATCTGCTGGCTGGAGCACAACATGACAGAGCTGTGGCTGAGTCAAAAAAGAGTAGCAAAACTCAGGGTCAGGGCTGGAACAGAGTTCATGGAACTTTTCAAAGAGTAGGACTAGACTGGAAATAATATGCAGAATGATAATATCCCAGTAAAATTCATGGCACTGATGATGCCAAAGCCCGTGACTCCTTGCCTCCTGTCTTTGAACAACTCGCCACGGGTTTGCCCACCTCTCCCAGGAGAGCGACCCTTCCACGTGCACACCACCCAAAAACTGAAAAGGCAGGCACTGTCTGCCTCGCTACACTGACTTGGAAAGTAGCTTGGAAGCCAATATCCAACTTAAACACTTCCTCTATCCTCTACTAATTTGCAGCTGACCCAGAGCAATTCCGTAACTGCATGCAGAAATCTGTTTAAAGCCAAGTGCTGTGAGAAATTTGCTCCTCTCAAGCTGCCAGCAGCATGTGAAATAAGTTTAAGTGGGGAGCAAGGAAAACATTAATTTGTCAGTGTCATGCTGAGTATTTTCCTTAGAAGCTCTGCAGGGCTTGGGAGAAAAGTTCCCATGGTCTCCTGTGTCGGACTGAGGGAACATGCAGCAGGCCTGAACTGGGACAGGCAAAGCCCTGATGACAGCCATGGCACTGGGAAGCAGAAGGTGTGAGACAGCAGCACCAGGCACTGGTGCTCCATCTGCTGCATCTTGTTTCATTTGCTCGAGCTCATGTGGTTGTGGGAGGTTTCAGGGTCCCCAGATCCCTGCCCGGGTTCCTGGCACCCACTCCAGCTCCTACCATGGGGACCATGACTGATGGCGGGAAATTTTGACCTTTTCACTCCATATCCCTTTTCTAAATTCCTGCGGTCACTACTGCTATCTCTTGGGTAGCAAATTCCTTCCCTGTCTCCCTCAAGAAGCCAAACAACATTCTGTAGTACAGATCTGAGCGGGTCATAAATCTCCAGGCCCTCGTGTCTCTGGTATCCTTTCCCAGTGCTGTGGCCCGACTCCAAACTCTTGCCCGCGGCCGCTGGGGAGCCCCAGGGCACTGGCCGAGCTCTTTTGCCATCCTTGGAATGGCAGGGAGAATTCCCTGAAGCGTCCCGGGGCCGCAGTTCCCGGAACTGGCGCTGCTGACTCGCTCCGAGCTGTTCCCAGAACCTCTGGGGCTGCGCTCCCCGGGCTGGGGCAGGGGGGGGATCACAGCACAGAGCCTGCACACTCCAGACAGTGCCCTCTCCCTCTTCATGTGAATCCCAGGNAGCTCTTCCCCAGCTCCCCTGCCCACTGCTGCCTCCCTGCTCCTGCCATCCCTTGCTTGGCACTACCTCCCTGCTCCTGCCATCCCCTATTCCTGCCACCCCTTTCCTGGCACTGCCACGCCCTGCTCCTGCCACCCCTGCCCAGCCCTGCCTCCCTGCTGCTGCCATATCTCAGCTTTGCTTTCAGTAATTCCAGCTCCTGAATTTGAGAAGGGCTCTGCCAGAGGCAGCAGCCACGCCTGGGTGTCAGACCAAAACTGCTTTCCAGCACAAGTTATACCAGGAATCATCAGTGAGAATAAACACCACAGAGAGGTTTGAACCAGGCTAGGCAGGTAATGTAGGCTGGGCATGCTCCCCATCACCATTTTGGCAACAGTGTACAAAGACCACCCTCGAGGGCAGTCATGTCATCACACTTCCAACAGCACCCTCATTTGACAGGACAGCTTTTCTGCCCCAGCCTTTCCCAGGAGCTCCCGTGGAGCCACCTCAGCTCCTCACTCCACTCTAAGCAGTTGTGGGCACAGCCCAGGACACACATAGCTATAATGATTATTTCTAGGGAATAGATGTCTATGGCATGAGCCAGACATGGCTAGGATCAAGTTTTCTTGGCTAACCTCATGTAATTTCTCTGGTTCCAGAAACCTGTGCCATGGTGATGGAGAAAGAACATGGCCCACAGTCCAGCTTCCCCCAGCACAGCATTTGTCTGCAGTCAGATTTAGGGTTTTCAGAAGGAAGCTCTCTGTGCACCTGGCTGACAAGTAATAGCCAGAAAAACCCAGAACACGGCGGATGAAAATTAGGAGCTGAGAGTAAGCAAATAAACTAAATGGGTTTCCCTGCTCTGACAGCACACACTTTTCCTTCAATCATCTGCACTTCCATGAAAGGTGATGATATTGCTCCATTTACTGAGTTTTTCCTGGCCTGTCCCCAAGGCCACAACACTGTGTGTTTATTTGGTTTTCATAAGGTCAAAGAAGCGTATTTGGGTAACGCAGAAAGTTTACGATGGACTTTCACCTTCGTGATCTTAAACCAAGTGTGACAACTGCAATGAAAAATATTTACTGCTGTTTACACATACTGAGGGAGAGCTTCTGGAAGAGGGAAGGCTTTCAGTCTCATTCCACATGCTTCTTAACAACTTCCTTAAAAATTACTTATTACAGGCAAAAAGAAAAAGAAGAAAATGTCAAGATGTAGACTGTCCAGAGATCCCAGAACACACTGCTGATCCTCTTGAGTCACTGACCACAGACAAGTCAGGTCCATCCAGGGAGCTACTCACTCTGGCCTGTGTGGGAGAACTCCAGCAATAAGCACTGCTTTTACAGAGCACATACCTGGGGCCACTGTGTTTACATTCTAGTTAGCAAGTGACATGCAACATCCCATTCCATGGGATCCAAACCCACACTGGCTTGGCTTATCAGCTTACTTTACCTGGAAAGCCTCAAGAGGCTGGAACTTGTCGTACCTTCACCCCCTGTGGTGCGGTTTGTAAAATCAGGCCATCGAGCATGCAAGTGATGCAAAAGGCAGTCTGTCCTACTCTCCACACCCCCAAACTCCACAGTCTACTTGGTGACAGTGCTTTTGCTGCTTGTAGTAGCCAAGGAAACAGCCAGACATCAAGAGTGAGTGTGACACTGGACCATGACTTGGTCTCACTTTTCCAGAAGGAACAACTGCAAAGGAAACCATCCCTTGCTAACCAAGTCAAGAACAAACAGCAAAAATCCACATTCCTGAGACACCTCCACAGGTCAGAACATGCCAGATAGGGAAGGACAGGAGCTCTTGCTGAAAACACACACACTGTCTCTGGACAAACCTGCAGTGGCTTTGACCCATCAGCACAATGTCTGCTGTGACCACATGGGAATGCAGAGCCTGACTTCCCTCGGATCCAAGCCCTTTTCTGGCACAGGAAGGGAGGAAGAAAAGACATGATAAAATACACACCAACATCACCAGAGGCACCACCAAGCTGTCTTACACCCGTGGTTTTCAAGCTGCAGCCTTCAGAACAGGGGGGTTTCCATGGATTGCTGCTGCCATCCACAAAAGATGACTCATTAGAGGATGCCTACCGCCAGGAAGACTTTCTGATGGTAAGTTTTGAGTTACCCACGTCGAACGTGTTGACAACCAGTCCCCCGGGTGATGAGTTGCAGTTTCTCTGAGTCTTTGAATGCCTTTGGTGAGGGCTGACAGGTGATGCTCTTCCTTCCTCCTCCACCTACAATCTGACTTATTTCCATGCCTTCCTAATTTAGCTCCTCCTGTTAAATTCCAAGCAGCTTCCTTGAGTAAACAGCCCTAAACTCGAGACTAAAATACAGCAGGTCCTAAACTCATCCCAGATATGTGGGAAGGTTAGCCATGTTCTTAAGCCCCTCTTGACTGCACCAGAATCATGTATGCAGAACCCCCTTTTCGAGTGACAGGAGAGGCATCAGCTGAACTGATGAACTGGGCAACAGCCTTGAGAACTCTTTGCATGTGGCAGCTGGACCTTACCAGCTCTACTGTGAAGAGCCAGGAGAAACCTCCCTATTAGGTATTAATGTATGGGATAAACATGCAATATATATCGTTACATAGAAAATATATCTATTTAAAGTTACAGCTGCTGCAACTCTGCCTGCTAATAAGTTACAGACAACACAGCTAATTGAACTCTCACTTGGGAAGAGCAAGGTGGGTGATATTTTACTGATATGGGAGAGGAAAGATGCAGGGAATGCTCAAAAAAACCCAAACAAAAACCCCCAAACAAAACCAAACCCCCTTTTTTTCTTCCTATCTAGAAAGCCAGGTATAATTTTTCCTCACTGCTCCCTCCAGTTCTGCTAGCCAAAACAGTGAAGTTTTGAATCCCAGAAAAACAATCCCAGATGTGATTCCACCCTGAAGGCAGTGCAACACTGCCCAAGCTGTGTACGTAACCCTGCCTTCCTGCCTTCACATACGGACCGCCTAATACAGAGTGTACCAGCACTGCTGCCAATTTGCACACACAGCATCCTCAAGCCTGATAAATGGTTGTCCTTAATTCCTTCTCCACAGTTTTAATCATGCTGCTGCTTTGTCCTGCCTTTGACAGGACCTCAGAGCTTCCACCTTTTCTCAGAAAATGTCTGAATCAGCTGAACAAGACGTTCCATTTGGTCTTTACTTCTTTGTTCTGCATGCACTGTTTGTGCAGCCATCAAGGTCCAGCTGCACAACTATAAATAATGGTTAATCCTCAGGGTGGTGATTAAAGTTGCTGGTTAGTGCTACAACACCACACACCTGCCGTGTACACCGTATCCCACAGGATGAGGGTGTAAGGAAGGAAGCACCTAGGAGAGAAGAGCCAGTCTGCAACAGGCTTTAGGAACAGCCCCTCAATTCCTGATGAGCCAGCCAAGACTTTTCCTCTGCACAGAAGGTGAAGCTGCTGGAGGCCCAACCATCCCTGTGGAGCCAAGGATGGCAGATGCTGTGAGTATCCCCTGAGGTCAAAGTGGCCCTGGTTGTAACATACACCTGGCACATTTACACAGAGAGGAGTGAGCAGTCTGACATCAGCTGATGCCATGGGCATTCAGCACAACACAGAACCCAATGTAAACCCCACACCAACTCACACACTTTGGCTGCTTTCATTCTCCATTTTATTCAGGCCATATTCCACTCCCTCTCTTCTCTTGCAGTTTACTTTCACCTTTTTCACTCCCTGCATTGTTTCCACTCTTCCTTCATAAAAGAAAGTAGCTCTTCAGTTGACTCCTAGACTTAAGCATGTCAACACTTATCACACATTCCCTCTACATCTTACCTGTTTTCCACAAGGGATTTCCAATATCCTTTATTTTCCCCAACTATGTGCCCCCATTTACTTCTGACCCCAACAGAAATACACAAATTAAAAGGATCAGACACTCATCTGTCCAACCTCACACAACAGTGTGGTTAGAAAAGAACAACAAAAAGTGTATTTCCCTTTCTTGCTGTTCTCTACATCCCTCCCTATTCCCTCTGGGTGCTCAGGGTGCTCATGACACCAAACTCAAAGTCTGCCCAAACAGCAACAGCCAATTCCCCAGTGAACTTCTTCAGTCACCAAGAAGGTAACTGCTGCATTTTTCCAGCAAATCACTCGTGTCCCAGGCTCCTCTCATATGGCTCAATTCTCCACACATCTCCAGCAAGTCTTTCTGTCCAGATAGCATAAAATTCAGGGTTTGCATTTGACTTTATTTATACTCAGAAATTCTCCACTTGCCTGTTTTCATCCCGCAGCTACACCCACCATGGCTGGGAAGCCATGGGATTCATCACACCAGTTTCCCCTCTGCTGTGACAGACTGCAGTTCACCAGTGGGGTTGTTGGGACTGGGACTTGGGCAAGAAACCCTGATCTGAGCAAATTGCATCAATGCTCAGCCATGGCAGCATGCCAGGGCCAATTACTTCACTGCCCATCAGTTTATCAGAAGCATCCAGCCAGTGTGCTCATCTTTCCAGTCCTCTCCTGTGTCTCCAAGTGCCCCACCTCTCCTTCCTTCCCTGTTGAAACATCTGGGCAGCATCCTCTCTTCTCACAACAAGGGCACAACAAGGTCTCTAAGTAACAGGCTGTAATTGAAATGCAGTGGAAAACAGGATGAGAAACCAGGGTATAAGTGCTAAGGTGCTTTAGGTACCACTGGAGCATCTTCTCTGTTGCTCAACATGGAAACATTGAGCTAGTGCTTATATGGAAGGGTTGGAGGCAGCTGGAACAGTGCAGTGTTGGAGAGCTGCATTCCTTCTCCTCCCTTTCCTAGGAAAGCTGGGGAAATTAAACTAGGTCCAAGAACTCTTTCTTCTTTATTAACACTCATCTATTACCATTTTTTTTTGCAAGGCAGTCCCTCCCATCCTCCTTCCTGCAGTCTCTTCAGCCAGGCTCTTCCAGGAAACCAGACAAGACAAGAGTGGAATCCCTCATCTGCCAACCACCCAATCACCCTGCAGGGCAGGAGACTGTAAGAGGAAACTAATTTTTTTTTCTTTAAAAGAAGGTTTTTACTGTTTCTTGGGATCTGGCTTCTCTGTACAGTGACACACAAAAACTCTTACAACACACACAGTGAGGAATTCAGATTAGGGAAGTACAGAGACAGCTTTGAACCAAGCTTGAAAACTTGCAGATCCTCAAGTGCATGTTGCAAGATGAGAGCAACAGGCCTGTGTTAGGCACTGGAAGGAAAAAAAACATCCCCTGTTAAATGTTCCAGTTTTAGGAGCTGCTGAAAACTTGGTTTAAACTTTTTTTTTTGACACAGACAATCTCCATGATGGAATTTGAGATGGGAGGGGGAAGCAAATGGCCACCAACATAACAAAGCAAGTCAGATCTCATCAGGGACAATCTTGAGTAACTGATCCCAAATGCAAACAATGAACTCTGGTATTTTAAAGGAGTGACTTTAATTAAAAAAAAAAGCCAAAACCAAACAGAGCTCTAAACTCTTACCATTAATATCTCATAGGCTTATTTTCAATACTTCTCATTCATATCGCTTGTGTACATGAAGTGCAACACACTTTCATAAGCTTAAATCTTGGAAGGGTTAAACAAGAGCTGGCAATAAAGTCTATGAACCCTCAGTCTGAGCAGCAGTACTGCTTGGGCAGTGGTGGCAATGCTTATTTACAGGTTGCTCTCTGTAGCCAACCTAAAGAACAAGTGATCAGGGATTAGAATTCACTGGACTCTGAGACAAAGTTGCATTTGATTTATTGACTGAAGCTTTCCAAAGCTGGTCATAAAGTTCCCCTTCATCTCCTCCTGGGTCGTACTCAGCCAAATACAGCTGCACCCAAGAGTGCCTTTGCCATCCTGTCCAGAGACTGGCATTCAGCTCCTAAACTTTCAAAGGCCACACAGTGTCCCTGTGTGCACAGGGGGCAAACATGCACTGACCTGACCTCCAGGGGTAGAGAAGATGAATAAAACAGAAAACACGGAACAGTTTACCAAAGGTTTGATCCGTGACTCAACAGTTTGTACAGTCTGCCCAGGAAAGGCTGCCAACCCGAACCTCATGTAAAAATAGTGTCCTTTTTTAATAATTCCACAGCCAGTGAAACCCATGGAGCAAATCCACCGAGCTTCAGGTTGTTACTGTGCCGTGTTGCGACACTTTGGAGCTTCCCAGAACAAAGCCCTTGTCCCCAGGACAGAGCCTTTTGCGCAAAGCAGAAACACCCCCTGCAGCTGCACACACCGCAGTGCACACACACAGAGCTGTGGCCACCACTGCCCCTCCGCAGGCACCCACTGCAGCCACACAGAGCCACAGCACGGGCAGCTGTTTGTAACACAGCACCGGCCAAAGCTTCAGTCAGAGCTAGTTGTGGTCGTGGACTCATCAAAGCAGAGAAACACAGCAAATAACGCAGCGTAGCTCTTCGGGGCAGAGGGTCTGGAGGATGGGCAGTCTGCAGGTTCAATTTTCCCTGGGCTCTGATGACTTTATGGGAGAGACAGGTGAAGTGAAACCTGACTAGGGTAATTCTAGCCAGAGAGAGTGGGATAGAAATAAACAATATTATTCCTGGAAAGAAGGGAGAGTAGCTGTCCCTCTGCCAAAGTGCACTCCAGCCCAGAGCCTATTAGCTGCAGATTCCTTTCCGTGCTCCACCTCCCACTGTCAGGGCAACAGTCCCAGGTCTTGACGTCAAAGCCGCCTTTTGTTTGCTGCACAGACTTTCCCCTTGTGCAGGTTTAGCAGACCGAGGCATGGGAGCAGATGGGCAGAGAGCTCTGCTCCGACCAGGTCTGCAAACTCCACGCAAACCTCCATGGAAAGTCCCCTCCACATGTTACTCATTCCAATCCTTCCAGTGAAAAAAAAAAATTAGTTCAGTGTGTCTAAATTGTTTTACGTCTGAAGTGCCCTCTTGCTAACCTTTCCTTCCATTTGGGCCCTGTGTTTTATCTGCTGGGGTTTTATCTTGAATTATTTAGACTGCAAGTGCTGCCAAGCAAGGACTCTTACTGTAAGCATAGGACATGGCTGTAAAACTGCTTCGTTGACTATCAGATGTATTAGAAGGAAATCCTTGCAGAAATGAAGGATAAACTCACAGTGTACCAGGATAGTACTCAGGGATATCAGGGAGGGAAGAATGAGACCAGATGCTATTACAAAATCCTTCCACCTCTCCAAACCTGGGACAGCCAGAGCCAAACTGGTTGTTAGCAGAGGAGCCTCTCCTCCAACTAGTCATGGTGACCTGGGCCCACACAAGCCATTCCTTGCCCTTCCCATCCACATCATTCCCTGGCCCCAAACCCAAGCTACCCTGTGGGAGAAGAGGCACCTGCAGTAGAACTCACTGTGTTCAGTCAAGCTCCTCCTGCTAAAGAGGCCCTTTAAGATACAGTTACAGCAGCCACTGTAAGATTACACCACTCCTAATACAAATTTTACACTCTATTACAACCTAAAGCTTTTCTGTTTAAAGGTCAATAAACAGAAGGCAAAAAGGAAAAGAGCAGTCACATGGTACACAAAAATGGGCACAGGAATCACCTGCTAGAGATTTCCAAGAGGAGATGATCAGAGTTATGATCTGGCCACATTTGTAATCCCTCCTTTCAACAGCAATAAACCTGACACTCGCTGGGGGATTTCACAATACAGCTCTCCTGCTGCCCTGTCACTGAGCCTCCCCAGACCACCTCCCTCCACCTAAGGCAGAGGCCAAAGCTCTTACTCCTGCTCTTTAAACACAGTGTGCTGCAGGCTCTGCTCCTTCCCCTTTCTGAACCTTTGGTATCTTTCCTTCTTGTAAGACACTCTAACTAGTACCTGCCTCTGTGATTCTTGCAGGAGTATTGCTGATGGCTTTGTACACCTGTGACTGAGTGGAAAATCTTGACTATTATCTCCTGGCTCAGGCACGGGGCCAGCCCTGCTGGATGCAGCATTCCTAGGCTATTAGTAGCTAACAAGATGAGCAGCAAATGCTCCTGCTAATGAAAAAAAAAAGAAAAAAAAGGGGGGAAAACAGGAAAGAAACAAAGAATAAAAGACCTTCCTATCGTCTCTGCTGTCAGAGTAACAGAAAACTATGCTTAGCCCAGGCCAAAGTGTTTCGTCCCTTGTGAAGTGGTGATGTGGGAGGCAGAATGCAGGTGGCTTGCATCACAATGGAGCCTGGCCATGCCATGCTGTCCTTCTGACCTGCACAGAAAGCCAGACTTCCCAAAGAACCAACCCACATCCCCTTCCCTGGAACAACCTTTTCACTAAGCACAGTGAATAAAACTTCATTCAACAAGACACATCCTGGGTAGGAGGAAGGAGTCCCCCATGCAGCCTCACACAGTCACACTTCCCTCCTGTCTCTCAGCCAAACTACAGGCACACAAATAAACATGGGAACTGTGTCACATCTACTCTCTTCTCAGCTCCTTCCAGTGTTTTCAGAGAAGTCATAACACACAGAATGGAAAGGCCTGTTCACTTCCACCTGTTCTCTAAGAGCAGGGAGACACCAGCCAGGGGGTCAGGAGTGTGACTTCACGCTGCTGACACACAGGTGGTATCAGGGGCAGACGTCAGGAAGTCCACCAGCTGCTGCAGCCTGATCTAGAGCCCTCCAGGGATGTTCTGCACCAAGCCAGGCTCTGACTTTCTATCAGCATGTCCTGGGAACACACACTGCCCGTCAGGTCACAGGAGAGATAAAGCAGGACCTCTTATACCTCTTATGGCGCCTTTCTCTAATACAGGGGCTTGACAAAATTGAGCCCTGGGGATGACCAGCAACCTGCACTTAATTCATGTCACACTCTAAAACTAGGCTGGGATGCAGAGGGAAAGAATATTTCCAGGTATTGAGGAGACAGCTATTCCAGTAACAGAGCACTCCCCTCCCACTCCACTGAAGTAGGTGAGCAAGTGGCACGAGGCTTATTCCAAGTGCTCTGAACCCAGGAGTCAGCTCTCAAGCAAATAATAGAACAAATGCTAATAGCAGGGGTGTCAGGGTGGAATAGCTGCATGTGACTGGTTATTGGCCTTTGGGCTGTTGATCCCTTACAGAGTCATCATATTTTCCAAGCTCTCCCTGTTACTACCAGGGCTGAGAACCCTCCCCCAAAAAAACCCAACCTCATATCCTAGAGTATCTCATCATGAAATAGACTTATGAAGGCAGAGGCCTGAAGAAAAACAGCAAGTATGCAGAGAGATGCTGGAGACTGAGAGCTGGCACCAGCCTAAACAAAGTGCCAGAAGCAAGGCAAGCCCATCATTGTTGTCTAGAATATCTGGTTTTAGTAACTAGCTGGCTCCTGGGCAGGATGAGTGCCACAGCAGCTCTGCCCACACCCAGCTCCTACTCCTCCACTCCCCTGCAGACTCAGATGATGCAGGAACAAGCTGCCTGTCAGAGGAGGCTGATCCCTTGTGTTCATTTAACTTGGAGATATATGATGAGGTATTTCTGACTGGAAAAACACAAACCAGTCAAAGTGCTCAGGGAGGTCCCAGCTGTCTCAGGGAGCCAAAGAGAAGTCTCAGCCCCTCGGGAGCAGCGATGGCTCTCTGTGCTGAGCAGCACTGCCTTCCCACCCCAACTCCCAACACACCAGGAGCACAGGGTGGGCTTAGAGGCCACCTCGACTTCCCCGTCTGTCATGGTTTTTTGTTTCTTTGATGTTGGGGGAAAGACCTAAGGAAACAAAAGTCCTGGGAGGAAGTGAGTCAAGAAACCTGTACCACCTCGCAGGGGAAGTGTGACTCAGAGCGCTCCCAGCTCGCCGCTCCCTGGTGCCCTGGAGGAGGTGATAAGATTGTGCAATCCCCGAGATAACTTGCTGCACATCCTAATTCTGCTGATCCTCCCAGGGGAGGGGTGCTTCTGCCGAGTACTGTACATTAGCTGATTTCTTAGAATAAACTGTGACAGCTCCCTGTGAGCTCAGCGTGTGGGAGGGGGATGCTGGGCTCCCTGCCTGTGCTCAGAAGAACCAGGAGCTACAGAAGCACCAAACTGATCAAGAGCAAAGACTTGGCAAACCTTGTTTGGTCTGTTTTTGAGATAAACTTGGTAAGTGTTTTATAAAAAAACAGTATCAGAATTAGGTATTTCTTCAAGAACTGTGCAAACAAGTGTGATTCTGCCCTCAGGAAAAAGTTACCTTCTTTCACAGACAGAGGGTAGGGACCTGAGTACTTGAAAGCCACAGAGAAATCAGCCATAAAGCAGAGGAAAGGATAAAAAAGGAGAACTTGAGAAAGAAGAGAAGGACAAATATGGGGGCAATAGGAGGGCAGAAGGCAGTCTGTGTACTCAGGATTGGTGAGGGGACAGTCAGGGGAGAGAGGAACATGAGATACCGGGAGGAAAGAAGCCAAGAGTGTAGGCTGGGCAAGGGAAGTGAGGAGGGCAGAGAGGATGGAGATAAGATCATAGAGAGAGGCACTTAGGAGTGATGAGGAAAGTACAGTGAAAACAAAATGCCTCTGGGATCGAGAGAGCAAAGAAACATTACACTGAGGGAAAGAGGTCTCCATCCCTTCTGAGTTCTCAGAACACACCAGAGCCAGAGTTCACATTTCTGGATCTCTGTTCACCTAAGAAAAACAACCAGAGCCCTAAAGCAGGAGGGTGGAACAAGATGCAAAAAACTCACCCTTTTCCAGACACAGAGGATTGTCCTTGTTCCCTCCCCCATGACTGCAGGCACCAGCAGTGCCAGCACTCACACTGCTGCCAAGGGCCTTAGGACACAAGTAGAATTCTGGAAATTTCTGTGTACAAGCAAAGCTCCCAGGCACCTTGGGCAGCTGGGTGCCAGCTGACCTTCCAAACTCCAACCCTCTGCTTCCTGGAGACCCTCCAAAATTGCTTTTGCAAACAAACTAATGAACATGAGTGAAGAGAGAAGGAAGTGCTCGCTGCCCCTGCAAGGACATGGCTGGCATGGGCACACTGGAGCCCACACTGCAGGTACACGTGGGCTCTCACAGAGTCACAAAAGGGGCTGTCCTGCCCCATCTCACCAGTGTCAGAAATCCACTAAACAATCACAAACACAGCAGGACTTAGGGAGATCCAGGCCTGGTTGTAGAGAAAGTTCACTCTTGAGCAGTGCTGTTTCCAGAAGGGACTGTTCTGTGCTTCCCGGGAGAGCACCACGCTCCAACATTCAGGTCACGCTCTGGGGCTGCAGCTGCACAGCCCCTCTGGCCATCTGCAGGACATCCAAACTGCATTTCCAGCACTGTTTCAGAGCCCTCACCGTGCCCAGTGTGGCACTGAAAAATACCACACTTTGAACTGCTAATTTGCTATGCTGTTTGAGTCAGGAGCCAGCAGTGCTCACACCAGCAGTTTCAGAGACTGTTACCCCCAGGTGAGGGGGAAAAGAAGACCTAAAGCCTATTTCCCTTTCTACCCTGACATGCCAGCTATCCTGAGACAAACCACTGTGCATCCTTGGGTTCCAGGCCCCTTTTCCCCCTTTGTTTGCCTTGCAGGCATCAAATACAAGCTTCCTGGGCTTAGGCTCCTGGACAGTATATTCCTGTAACATCAGATACTAGACTGCAAAATGCTGAATGGGTCTGTAATGGAAATATTATTATGAGTACTTCAGGATTCAAACCTCATGTTTTTAGGGCAAGTGTCACAGCTTGTATGACCTAACATCCCAGGACTAGCAAGACTGGGAACAGCTGGATATAGGACAGCACACAGGGGAGCGCTGACCCCACAACTTCTGGTAACAAAAAAGGATAATTTTTATCATAAAATGCAAATCAAAGGAAATTCTTATTCTTCACCCATGAAAATTCAAAGCTGCTGGAAGGCAAATTTGTTGGAAATTTGTGATGGATATCACGGGTTCAATGCGACCCTGCACTGTAACTCCTGATTTCACTGTGGTCAGCCTGTCACTCAGAAACATTTCATTACTGCAGGTGGTACCTGCCAGGCCACAGTGCCCAGGCCAAAGCCATGGCTATCATCCTTTCCAAGAGTGTTTGCCCCCTGCAAACACCCACCCACCCACCTTGTGGGCTCAGCACGGGGAGGGAGCTGCATGCAGCTGAGCAGATGCTCACAGATTGCCGTTCAAATGATGTTTGGTGAGCCTGACTCAGCTGCTGACACCTCCTCACCACACAGGATGCCTGCACTCTTTTGCAGCTCTGTTTTTCCCTTTGAATCTGTGCTAAAAGGAAAGTATCAGGTGTAAGATATTTTTCTAGCTAGTGTTTTTCGAGATGCTGCCTGGCCTAGATCGATTCCAAGAACTGAGGCAGCCAAACCAACTTTCATACAGGCTGCTCAGCAGCATGAGCAGCACTGCTCTGGCAACTTCCCACGCTGTAACAAGAGTCAGCACAAACCAAAATAAGACCACACACAGGAGAAGGGCTGAGCACCACACTGGGGGAACTGCCAGGACAGCACCTCCAGCCCCTCTGAACACACCAGAGGCAGTGGCAGCCCCAGCACCAAGCCTGTTACCCTTACCTGGAATACAAACTCCAGCAGAAAACCCTCCCACCACTGGTTTTCTAGGCAGCTGACCAAACCACAGCACTTCCACAGCAGTGGGGGGGAAGACTGGGGAGGGGGTTGTTGCCTCAGCTCCCTCCCATGAGGTCATACCCTCAAACCCCTCCACAGTCTCTTCCCTGCCTCACAGTGCTGTGGCTTGCTGACTCTGAAGCCTGAAACTTGAATAGGGACAGGATGGGACAACACAGAATCCTGTAGGATCCAAGTGCTTCAGACCTTCTTCCTTCAGCCTCCATGCCAGGGGGAAAAAAAATTTGAAAATTCAGTCACTTCCATGAACTCTGCACAGCCACAAAAACCATCTCGAGAAGCTGTCTCATTACATGAAACCACCAGTTCCAGCTTAGGAAGGGTGATTTTGACACCCCAGGTTGTGATTTTGACACCCCAGGTTACCCCACTAGCTTTTTCTTCTCCCCTTTGTATGCACTGTGACAGATGTCCATGTTGGCACCCACAGCGAGTTTGTTTTCTTTCCCAGATTACTGCACTGAGGAGCTGACATCAGGGGCTGGCCCTCAGCACAGCTCCACTGAGAAAGTAAAGTGCCAACAGTGACCTGTGTTAATTGAGAACTCTAAGCCAATTGTAAGCACAGAGGGTAAGAGGGATTTTCCTTCTTCCTTGAATAAAGTAAGCCCAAAACACTGAAAGACAAAAACCTTTGGACTTGTCTTCCATTAATCGCATCCATGGAAATTGCAATAGACATGCCTACTTCTGCTGTGTTCTGGTCACTTTAAGCTGTTTCCTGATCTCATCAGATTCATCACAGCCATCAGGCTCAGCTAAATTTGGCACTGGGGCTATGGCTGTGACATTCACAGCTGGGGAGTAACAAGCTTTGAGCCAGTCTGAGTAAAGAAGCAAATAAGCCAGTGCCATTCCAGTGGTCCAGTAATAGTTTGTGTTTCCAGAGATCTCTTGCCTGGGGAAGGCATTAATAAACCCTCATAATCCCCAGCTGAACCACAGTATCAGTATATCCTACACACACAGGAAAACTGAGGCATTGGAGAACAGTGTTTGACTTCCATCATGCAGCAAGAAACAATCCAAATTACAAGGTTATACACTACAAACTCATCCTCCCTACCCATAGCCCTCATGTAAGTAATTTCATTTAACTGACTGGAATTTAGCCTATGGCATGCACAGTCTTCATATGGCTCTAAAAGCACATAAACATTCTGTGCATCAGTGCACAGCATCGTGCTGCAATTGCCCTCTCAGGGTTTGTCTTAACTAGGGCACTTCTGGGGGAGTCTGTGGCTGGGAAGTTCTCTGCACTGCAAAAGGCAAAAGGGAGGGAGGACATGGCCACTGGCACAGCCTGGCTGAACAGCTGCTCTGCTTCTACTCTGGTGGGCAGGAAAAACCATAAAGGGGGTCCCAGCAGAACCCTGGACAGTCTGAATGACATCAGGGATACTTCTGCTGCTGCTGTGTCATTGCATTTCAGAGTGGCTTCCAGACAGGGCCCCTCTCGGAAAGGGCACATTTTGTCACCTCCAAAGCCTCTCTTGGAGCAGGGAGGGTTAATCCAGCCCAGTGAACAAGCAGGATCAAGATCAGCTCATCTTTTCCATTCAAGCAGAGGCTGCTACAGAAAACGCTGTTGCTTGATGTCTCAGTGACTTCCAGGAACAGTGAGCTAAACTCAGCTGCTCTTCCCAGCACCAGCTGAGGGGGCGGCAGGGGATGGAACACAGCCCTGTTCTTGGAAGGCAGGAAAAAATAAGGCTCTGGCAGAGCTTTGCAAACTCTCCTCTCGCTCTCCTTCTCTCCCCAGAAGATTCTTTTCAGCATCCCTTAATTCCTCACACCGCAGCTGGGTTGGTTTGTCCTTTTATCATCAAACAAATATAAGGGCAATGCAGGAAAACAGCAGGGAATTCTCAAGCAGAGAGAGGTTAAGTTAATCAAATAAATAATGATAAGCTCATCTCCATGAGCTCCCAACATGCCCCATGACTTTGCTCAGTTTAGTGCATGACCTACTGTACTGCTTAACATTTTCCTGTTAGATAAACACAGAAAGCTATAGAGCCATCCAGCTCATGGAAACTATTTTTGGCTGCTTTATCTTCAAGCAATACGAATTCCAAGTGATGATTGGATATCTGGACTTCTCCCAGCCTGGCTGACTGTGAAGGGGGCAGACAGAAACCTCATTGCTATTCTCCTGTGGAAACAAACATCTCTTAGAGATGACAAGTATCTGGCTTGTAGGTACAGCACTCTGAATGAGATTCAGGGAAACCGAGCAGTCACCAGCTGTGAGGAATGTGAGGATAGCCTTGAGGCACACAAAAGAGGAAAACAGGGACCAGAATGAGTTTGTTTCAGGGTTGCCCACGAGCTGCCCTTGGAATACAAGGCAGCAGCACAGAGCTGTGAGCAGAGGGAGCCATCCTGCTGCAAGGCTTGCACTCAGCAGCGCGGGCGGATGAGGATTCACAGGTGTGACACCCACACAGCTGTCTGTAGGCCTCAGCTGGGCACCCAGCAGGCCAGCAGACCTGGGATGAATGGGTCTGGGAGCAGCTCAGGCTGGCCCCTGGTCATCCCGGGACAGGGCGCTGGCCCGGGGCCACCGAGCTGGGCAGGAGGAGCTGTGCCCCGAGATACACAGTAGCTGCTCTGCAGATAAGGCTCTGTCTCCAGCACCGTCAGTCTCTCACCTACCCCAAGTGCTCCACTCTCTGGTGTTTCGGTGTTGGGTGTTTCTTTCAGCTGCTGCACAGAAGGAAAATGCAAATCTGCCTGGTTACACAGGACGCTGAGGGTCCCTGCCATGCCAAGGCCACACACCCGTGGGTGGGAGACAAGCAGATCTCAGTGCTCTCTGTCATGGATTTTAGGGATACTGGAAAAACCCACCCAGGGAACAGCACAGAAAGCAACGTGGAGTTAGCAGCAAACCACAAGGCCAGCTTACAGGTTGCTGAACATTTTGCCCTTGCTGGTTTCCAGGTTCTCAGGCACCAGCTAAGAAACTGAAGCACTCTGCTGTTCCCCCAGGAACTCTGAGCTCCTCAGCATGATGCACCATTTATCTCTGCTCCCTTCAATTAGGAACAGGAAGAACAGAGTTGGGCACTGGGCTCATTTTTAGCTGTGCCAAAGTGATGACACAGGTCCTTGCCTATAAATCAACGTAGATGTGCTCATTTACACTCTGTGAGAAATTGGTTCATTAGCTAGAATTAAACAGAGACCCAAGCCACACCATTTAAAACTTGAACAGTGCTCTTGAACACCCTGTTCTGTCCTGGATCTGGGATTTGCTTCGTGCCTTCCTATATTTAGCATACAGTAATGTAATTGAGGCAATAAAATTAGACCCACAAATAGACTGGTTTCTCAGTACTTAATCAAGGACCTTTTCCTAGAACTGCAGAGGGCTGAAATTAAAAGAAAGCAATGTGTGGTAATCAGTCCCATGGAGGCAGGAGGAAACCACCATGAATTTAAACTCCAAACACACACTGGCCAGCTGAATGTACCCTTGTTCAAATTAAATGTGGCTTTACAGTGACCCAGGCCAGGGTCACATGGCACAAAACACTTGAGAATGCACAGCCCACATACAGGGAATTGCTGAGCAGATACAACACACGGTCTGGAAGTCACTGTATAATAAAAATGTCCTCAGATACCCTATCCATAATGGAAGAAGGAAATGGCAGCTCCAACGTTCCTTTTCAGTAATGCTCATCTGCTTCTGTCAGTTTGTGAACAGCAACAGGTACAGAAAGAAGTGACTGAAAGATAAATCCAGGTGCAAACTGCAAAATGCATAAACCAGGCAGCAATGACACTGCAGCAGGAAAGGAGGCAGGAGCCTGCAGCACTGTGCTTGTTCAGATTCACTAATGATAGGGCTTAGAAAATCAACCAGAAGACTTAATCTTCTGCCCTTTTCTTCTCAATAATCTAGTTTTTACTGGGGGGCTGAATAGGAGAATTATGTTTAGAAAAATCTCTTTTCTGTTACAAGTTTTCACATTACTATTAGGAAAGTCTCCTCTTTGCATTCAACCTAACAACTGCCAGAAGAGTAAGACAATGAAAATATTCGGGAAGCAGAAACATACAAAGACATTTAAGAAGTGCTGAAATGCTTCAGAAACTGCAAAGCTTGCTTTGCTTGGAGCTTCATTTTTATGTATTTCTGCAATATCAGCACAACGAGCCTCACAATGCCAGTTTGGACACACAAAGACATTGATGCAGAGCTAAGACCTAAAGAGGTCTTTTAAAATGGATTTCAGAGCTGTATTTTCTAGCTTAGGAAATACCCTTGAAGAGGTCAGCTGTACCTCCCCATCTCTTCTGCTCACAACCTGCAGCTGTTCTGCAAACAGATGGAACAGCCTGTCATGCTCAGAGTATGCCCCTGAAAAACATCCTCCAAACAGCTTTTGCCAAAGAATTTTTCAGGGATTTGAGTTAGTTCCCACATGGAGAAGCTACTGACTTCTCTTGGGAAATTGTTCCTGGGTAAGATGCGGTCTCTACGGGATCAGACAGGTGAGGCAGAAAGCTCAAGAGTTCCACTGCACTGGTTTCATACACTGCATTGCCACCCCCAGATGGGAGGGGCAGAGCAGGGCAAGTGAGAAAAGGAGGGAAAGAGTTTGGGAACCAGACAACAACAGCATAAATTTACATCAGCCCCTGGGTCTTTGATTCACCATGAGGATTCAGCAGAGCAGATGAGAAGGAGGGCCCAGCTCACTCCCTTCCCTGCCATCATCCTGCAGAGGAGAAGCAGTGCTGGGCTCTGAAGCTGCATCTAAAAACCCCTCACTGAAAGCTCCAGGTACTGAGAACTAATTATGTAAAGCCACATCAGGGAAAGCATTCTTTGTATGGTGCAGAGCTTTTTCAATGCAGGTCTACAAAACTTCATAGCATAATTAAGCCTCCATAAATATTAATAATTTGATTTGTAATTTCATTTCTAGTTCCTTCCACTCACACAATAATTAATATTGCTTTCATATCAGCATTACAGATCCCAGTTTGATAGCAGGAACAAAAGAGCTGGCTGAGAATCTCATCTGTAATGAATGGAGATGAAGATCAGGGGCAAATTGCAAAGGGCCAAAGTGCAGACACTGACTCCCCAAACTCTGAGCTAACTCAACACACAAAGGCCTCTGTCTGATATTCACAGGTATTGCCAGTTCCCAGAACACTGAGAAGAAATCATTTACTCTTATATTATGAAACACTCACTGGAGATCCAAGTACATCTGAAAAATGCACGTCAAATGCAATTCATGGAAATGCACGCCAGTATTTTAAGAAAGACCAAGTTACCTTCCTAGCAAGTCAACATTAAGGAAATAAAGGTGGAATTAACACCTCTGCCATCGTGGTGAATTCATTGAAGCTAAGGACAGCAGGGCTGTAACAGAGCAGCTGTGAGGCGAAGCTGATGGGGAGGTGTGGGACTGTGCAGACATATATACGTAAAATAAATAATAATACAATAAATATATTTTATCATACAATTCAAAGCAGAATCAAAATGTGAATGAGTGCAATGCTTCACCCCCACCCTTGCCCTGTTTTCCTCCCCAAAGAGATCCTGTTCCTTTGATCAGGCTTCCCCTTCCCAGGGCAAGCTTTTGAGCTTCTTCTGCAGCAGCCCTGGTGGGGAAGCAGTGCTCAGGCACATCTCCCGTGCACCTTCCAGGAGCTTCCCTGGGCAGCATCTCACACTTTCATGCTCCAATTTGTTATGCAGGCGCAGTCTGTGCTTCCAGATCTCACCCAGGCCTTGAGCCCACGGCAAATAATCCCCTGGTAGTGCCCCAGTGGAGACAGCACATAGAACAACCTTCCTCCTATGGTAATCTTAGAAATGCTCTTCTGCAGCAGGTGCAAAAGTGCAAAAATTCCCTCAGCTCACAGGCAGGTTCTCCATGAGTACCCAAGCCCTGCAGCTGGACTGGCTCATGGCAAGCACAAAAGCTCACCTGGGAGCACACCTCTTCCTCAGCAGGGAAGCTCAAAGCTCTACAGACTCTGTGCTCCCTTCCCTGCCCAGCAGAAGGGGAATTACTGTTTCATCATCTGTATCATCATTCAGAACATTTCCAAAGGAAATTAATTCCTAAGTAAGGAGGAGATTAACTCCTCAGTGGACAGAATATCCAAGAATAAGCAGGAATGCTACCACCCCCACTGACAATGAATCCAAAATCAATATTGCTTTGGGGGATGGTGGCTTTGAACCTCAGCCAGCCCCCTTCTCTCTCAAGTCAGCAGCACTTTGGGGCCTTTTTTGATCCAGAGCCTCTTCTCTTTTATTTGACTCAATGCCTCCAAACAACCTGCTCCTAAAGAAGCTGACATGTCATTCTGTCCTGTAAGAGGCCTCAAATCCAGCAAAGGGATCACCTCTCTCAGGGCTTGTCCTTAAGCCCCCAGAGAGAGAGGGAGACAAGGAAGAAGCCCTTCACTCTAAACACTAAACCCATGATTGTTTTGCTTGACTAATCCAGTTTTGCTGGTGGCACATTGAAACCCCAACCAAAAATCCAGTGTCCTGGATTTCCCCAGTATTCAAAAATGCCATGTGCACAGCATCTCCCCCCTCAGCACCTCTGCTGGGGCTCTTGCAGGTTATCTGAACATGTACTTTCTAAAACGCTTATTACTACTTAGTATTTTATAATACTTTTTCCCTGGTGCCTAATAATTGAGGAATGAATTCATTATCCTCCTGTGAGCCTAGTGTATTATTCTGCTGTCATCCAAACACAGATCAGAAATACTTACTAAATGCTTCTACTTATTTTCATCATCATTAACAATTGCACCATTTCCATTTCAAAGAGGCCTTACACAATTCTTTTTCTGTTTCAAGCAGAATGTTTAAATGCTGCAGTGTCCTTGAAGATAGCAGCCAAGGATAATTTTACATTTTCCTTTTCACTTCCAGTTTTCTGCACTTCATTTCTAATTTATATTAACTGTGCCCTGCTCTCCCTCTCCTTCCACGTTGCTTTCACTGGTTTTGTTCCTAATGCTGTCTTCACCACTGAACACTGATCAGCTTTTATGAAGATAAGTCTTTCCTGAAGGCAGAATCACATTTCTTTGCACTGTTTTTTAAAAATATCTAATTCTAACACTGTTTTCTTATAAAACACTTGCCAAGTTTAACTCAAAAAGTCTTTTAACTTTGGGTAAATGATACGTTACAGTATTAGCTGGCAAAGTCTTCTTTTATTCAGATTTACCTTTAACAAAGTCACAGTCAAGCAGCTGGTCCCAGCTTCCAATCCAGCTCTGAAATCCTCTGCTCCCAGATGTGCTGAGTCTGTTAAAACACTATTCAGTGATTTCTGGAAGTCCACATGGCTCATCAATCCTTCCACTCTGAGAAGCTTCACCTGCAACCCTCACACACTTTGGATGCAGATTACTGGACTCCAGTTGTCACTGAGCCAACGTGGCAGCAGGGACTAAGCACCTCCACGCCAACATCCCTGGCATGCAGAGCATCCTCCTCCTGCTTTCACTGGTACTGGGCCTAGAGTTAGACCTGAAAAATGTGCTCCCAAAATGAGAAGGAAGGGAAGAAAAACATCAGGGATGGAAAACAACAGAGAGGGACAAAGTGAGACCCTGAATTCTGCAGATGATGAATGCTGCTGATGCAGGTTGGCAGCTGGGGATTGAGACCCCACTGCCCCAGGGGGACTCCAGCAAGGACAAAAGGGAAGTGATCACCAGTGAAAGGAGCAGAAATATCTTACTGAGTCTCTCATTTGGGGCAAAAGCCTCCTAGGTGGAGCCTAGAGCAGAAAATAAGGATGGGAAAAGATCACACAAACAACAGCATTTCCTGAAAAGCTTTTAACTCCCCAGACCATGGATTTTGTCATGCCATCCAACAAGAAATTATTGCTGTCAGCACCTGATCAAGTGTTTGATTAAACTGGCTCCTCCTGGCACCTTCACTGAACCATCCTGTGCAAAGAAAAACCCTCTTGGAGTGGTCAGTCCCAGCTGCACAAGATCCCTCCAGCAGGCTGATGCCAGGCCCATCCAGGATTAGAAAGGCACATGATGGGAGGAAGCAAATGACACCAGAGTCATAAGAAGGGGGCACAAAACAGCCCCTTCCCAGCAGCTGCTGTCTCGTGATCTGCCCTGCATTCCAGTACTGATGATGACAGCTGTCCCCAGCACCTACAGTTGCTGCTGCCTGTGCACTAGAGCAACACAAATTTGGGAACCATGGTACAGGCCTCAACCACAGGCAGAATTCCTTTTTGATACCACTTAAGCCAGAGTGAGTTCTGAGAAGCTGCTGCCACACGTTCCCTCCATGATGCACAGCTCCAGCAGCACCTCTGACTGGGTGGTGGCTTCAGCTCCAGCAGGGCTGCTGGGCACTGTCCCACCCAAAAATCTGCACATGAGAGACCAGAGCTGGGTAACTGTGGCAATACCCACATCTAAAAGACAGCAACGTGTTCTTCTAGGAACAAATGAACAGGAGCAGTGGCACTCAGGGCTCTCCCTGTCTACTGGAGACTTTTACCTGCATCCCAAAAACTCCATGAGGAATGTGTGTGTCATTTGGGCTTCACTCAGCCTCTCTGATCTGAGTCTAGTCTGGTACAAAGCCTTAAAAAACCCAACCCCCTCACCTCTGAGGCTCTGATGACAGCCTGGCTTTAGCAAGAAGCCACCACTGAGGTCAGGTTGGCTGTCTGACACCCTACCCGTGGTATGTCCTTCCTTGCAGTGCTGTCACTCTGTAAGGAGTGACAGGTCACCAGTGACCAGTCAGCACTGGTCAGATTCACCACAGAGTCACAAGGCAGCTTCCCTTGCCCTCACCAGCCGTGGTTTAGCTGGAGACCACAGAGGTCTCCAGGAGTGACCCACTATTGACAGTGATCAGGGGATTCTCTGCTGTCACCCAGAGTGAACAGGAGTCTTTGTGGATAAGTTTTGCTAGAGCAGCACCCTGACCCTCCATGCAGGAGAAAGGCAACTACATTCAATGCTCTGTTAGGTTCCCTTTGTGCAGAGGGAATGAGGAGCAGGAGGTGGTGTGAGAATACCTGGCATAATGGCAAACCTTGTCCTCCTTCCTGGAGCCTGTCTTGTTCTCTTCTGACTAACCAGGCCTGAGGAACTTTAAGATGTGTTGCATAGTCTTCTGCCTTTTTTTTTTTTCCAATTTAAAATTACTCACAGTTAACTGAAATAAGTTTTAAATTGACATGTTCACTGACTTCTGAAAGGAGAAAGCTTCTTCAGGCAGCAGCCACTAACCAATCCTGAGAAGCCAGGCTGAAGCCAAAAGGCCCCTTTCTTCAGCTTGTAACCCATCAATCCCCTGCTGACACAGCTCTGCTCAGCTGAGCTGCAGCTGCTTCCCAAAGTTCTTCTCATGAACCTTTGTTCAGGAGATATTTACATCACTGTTTACCAGATATGCCATGGTATTGCAGCTTAACTATATAAACATCCCCAAATGAACATTATTATTTCATGCTTTACCTATACACATACATAAAGAATTTGTTAAAAATTCAGAGCTTTTTGAGAAATTGGGACAGGAAATGGATTTATTCAACGTAAAGTGACTTTTTTTTTCTCAGCCAAAAAACAGCCCCAGACAATCAAATAAAATGCTCTTAAATTTTAGTTTCAAAGCAATCAGCTTTCAGTTGGATTGGCTTTTACCACTTGCTGCAAACTCCTGGCTCCCCAGCCAACCTCACACAACCAACAACTGCTGTTCCACTGGTATGATAATACAGCACCACTCTCCTGTGGGTTTTGTGATGCTTTGCTGCTGCCTTGAATTCTCTTGTGCTCAGAAATAGTGCTCTGGAAGGAATGTCTGTGTTTTATCCAAGCATCTTTGCTTCACAGCCATATTGACAGGAAAAAACCCTGATGGAAATGACTTCTCTGAAGCCATTAGAAAAAACACAGACACAGAACAAAGGAAGAGACAATGGCCAGAGACAACTCTTCTGGCACACAGCAAAAGGGAAGGGAGAGCCTTGGGCATTCTTCCTCTTTCCTTGCATGACATTCCTTTATTTTTAGGGCACTCCTAGGAGTTTGCTTCCAGCAAGCCCCAGCTCAGAGGACAGCATGTAGGGCAGGAGCCAAGTACCCACCAGACATCACATCTGAAAGTCTCAGCAACTTCCACCTGCCAGAGCTCAGCCCATCACTGTGTTTCATTCAGTTACTACCCAAAGGTCTCCTGGGCCATCTGGGCCCACCAGGACAGAAGAGGCATGAACAGTGACATTCTCTGTCCCAGCACTGCAGGTTTGCCACTGTCATAGGGCACAGAGCAGGACACTGAGCAAACAACAATCTGCAAGTAGGGGGTGACTTACCCTGCGGGGAGTTCACAGCTCACAAAGGATTCTGCCCAGCCCTGTGCACCCCTTTGGTTCCACTGACGCCATTGAAACTGCTTTAAAGAAAGCAAAACATAGGTAATTTCACTCTTGGAGAATATCTTCCAGGAAAAACTGATTTACTAAACAACACATCAGCCTTTTCTTTTTTTAAACTAATTTATCCTGAGACTAGCACAGGCCCCTGCTGTCTATTAACCCAGCTAAATGCAGATAGTTACTGCAATTCCTAGAACAGGAGGTTCTTCGAGGCTCAGTGCTGACAGAAAGATACCTCCCACACATTTGTCAGCTCCCAGACTGCTCTGCTGGAGGACCCAGCATTTCTTAGGTTTGTAGGCTCATATCCTATGACCCTACCAAGTGCATTCTGTTGTCACTTCAAGGATCAAAGAGCTTGATTTACCTTGCCTGTTAGTCAAAAAGTCTTTTTAAGCCTCCCTCTGCTCCTTTCTCCACAGCAGCTCCTTCTTTCCTGAACTTTCTAGAGATCATAAATTCCCTTAGACTGGGAGGAAGGCAGGGACTTACACTGCAATTTGCTGTATGCCATGGACAATGCCTATAACCCTGGTTTGAAATCCAGAACACCCTTTTCCTGGTTTTTCTTCAAGTGGAAAGAACAAGACACTTGGTCCTGGGTGAGGCAGCAGCTGCTGACCTTGCAGGAACTCTGTAGCAACCAGGAACCACTGCCACCCCAAAGGTGAGAACCTGCTGCTGTGCTGTGCAAGAGGAGCTGCAAAGCTTCTGGAACCACACTCCCACTTTCCCTTCCCCTTCCTTATGTCCTGGATGAAATCTTAAGAGGATAAAGTGTACTTGGCACCTTCCCAAGCAGCATGAAGAATGGACTCACCCTGCTCAGAGCTGTTCCCACCCACAGCCTGTGCAGGTCACTGGCAGGTACAGGTGGGGAAGATTTTCAGAGTGCTCTGGCTCAGGCATCAACAGCACCAGAGGGGCAGCAGCCTGTGGCACAGAGAGACACTTTCCTGGGGAACAAACATGAGGTAAAGTCCTCCTGGTTTTACATCACAGCACCTCTTTCAAGCAACAAACACCATCAGTCCATGTGAGGACCACCTACAGGTCTGGGAGTGATGCTGTCACAGCACCCCTTGCTCAAAGGATAGGGTGGGACCTGCCCATGTCTGTGAAGCCACAGTATTTAATCTGAGCTAAGACATGAAATAAGCAGCTCATTTTATCACACAAGTCTGAGACACAATGTGAAGCCCAGGACAGCCCTCCCAGACAGGACATGCTCCTCTGGGACACCCCAGTGACACTGCTCAAAGGGAAGCAATGGCTGTTTATAATGCCATCCCACAGCTACACAAGGGAAGTTGGCAACTTTGTCACACAATCCTGGTAAACGTTTACTTTCTCCTACGGATTCCTTTCCTTTCCTGAAGCTTTTGGCATAGCCTGTTTTCATTCTCCACTGCAAACTGGATCACTGTGTACCTTGTATAATTTTTGTTACAGAAAAGCTGTACTGAGCACATTATTACTTTACACATGATCCTCTCTCTTCTGTACCTCTTATCAGATCACAAAGAATAAAGAGTTGATCTCAGCTATCAAATAACCACAAATGCCTGCTGCAAGTCTGAACCAGGCAGAGGTACAGATATTACATACAGATAAGCAGAGCTCTGAGTAATCTAAGCTGCAATAATCACCTTACAGTTAAGTGTATTGCATAATATGCTGTTCAGACCATAAATTAGCAATAATATGGAATCAATTCAAGTAAAAAAAAATCAGAACTTTGCCTTACAGAATGATCTTTTAAATCAAATCCAATGCTTTCTATTCCATGAAAAATAATTTTCTGTCACAGCATTTTTAAGGGTTATGGTAATTTTTCCATTTCTTATCCAGATGTACATAAAATCCTTTATTTTTTACATACACTAAACCCCAAATATTTCAGTGTTCAAAGGCTATCAGGTTCACTCTGACTTGGTTTTCTGAAGAGAAAAGCCTCACCTTACTTAGCACCATATTTAAGTCATATTTAGCTCTCATCTTTCAGGCACACACAAACAACCTGGTCATTGTTTCTGTTTTCCCTCCAAAAAGAATGAAAACACCACTGAGCTATTTGATGCTCCCCAACCTGTGACACAGCGTCTTACATCATAAATACAGCTCTTGGACATCCTTCTGCCAAAGTCACTGAAAAGCCCACGAGCTTGATGTGAGCTTGAGCTTCCACCCAGAGGCCTGGCAGCAGAGACTGGGGTGTGGAGACAAGCACCCACACGAGCTGCTATGAGCAGAGCAAGTGATGCTCCAAACCTCTTTGCAGAGACTTTATCAGGGCTGGGCAGGCAACAGGCAGGCCATGAGTCACTTGGCAGGAGTCCCACCTCCACCAACCCCTCCCAGCAGTATTAGGATCGAAGGTGGAAAATTACAGGTGTGTTGAAGATCAAGGCTGTGTAACAGGTTGTGCTGCTGATACTTCCCACAGGTGTCAATGTGAATGGCTCAGCGTGGTAAGGATGTAAGAACTTCAGTAAAGGGGTTAAAAACAAGAACCATTACACCCTCGCAGGGACAGGTTAGAACCACCTCACACAAATATCACTGTGATATTCCATCACGTTTGAAACTGAACTGAACTGTTACCAGATGATGTCCTGTGTCTGTGACACCCCTTGCTCTGAGCCAGTGAAATGAGAGGTGAGTGTCTCATCACCTGCAGGGACTGCCCAGCACTGCTCCTCCTGGAGCAGAAGGGTCAGCCCCAAAGGCACAACACAGTTCTTTTCAGAGCATTACATCATGTTAGTCTGCTTGCTGGAGTGGATTTCCTCTCCAGGGTCTGGCACCACTGCCCTGAACACAGACTAATGTCCTAAGTGAGACACAAGTGGGGGGGGTGCAACTTCTGGGATAAAGACCTTTCATTGTTCAGTGCAGGGATTTTATCCCTTTAGTGGAAAAATCTTGACAATCATGAATAGGAGCATTCAGATGACAGGGCAACTGTGGCTGGCTTTTTCAATACCACTTGTGCAACACACTCCAAATTCAGCTTGTTTTGATTGAATAAACTGTTTTGAATTTCTTCAATGGAATTTATGAACACACTTTTTGGGATTCCTGTACTCCACCCTCTGTTATTTACTGTTCAAGTGAAGTGGATGCAACCAGAGCTGGACAAGTTCAAAAGGAACCTCATTGCAATGACCCTCACCACTGGGAAGAGTGGAAAGACTGAAACTCAGCTTGAAGGAGAAGCTCAGCATATCATCCTGACAGGATAAGCACAGAAGCATTTGTGTGTATAAAAAGGCCCCCTTCACTGGAAAAGAAAACACTTTAAAATTTCCTTCAACCCAGTTATCACTGCTAACTAGCAAATACCAGTCACTTTCTATTTCTTGCTGGAGAAGTCTGCTTGGGTTGCTCCAAGGCTGGCTGCCTTTCCATCCAGCTGAGGGTGGGGTCTGACACCCACTCTTTGCTTTCACAAGCTCTCAGGTCTGTAGGGCAGCTCTGTGGTTGGGAAAACCAGGCTAGACAGGATTCTGTGGCTAAATCAGACAGGCAGGAGAGAGATGTGGCAGTGATACAAGGGAAGGAGACACAGCAAACATTTTCCAAATGTTTTCCATTACTCTGAGGGCACTGCAATTCTGGAATGTCCACAGCTGAGAGAGTCTCAATACAATTCACAGGAATACCTGAGCTCTTGAGGACCCACTGTTGTTTTACCTGGTTGCTTTTTTGCTCTCTGTTTGCAATTTTCGCTCATTTTCTTGCCCAAAAAGTTCAGACGTCTTATACGTGAGTGTTCCTCAGAATAGGTACTAGGACACATCCTAATCCTTTATGAGGAATTAGGGGCATGGAGACAAAGTCACCCTCCTACAGTCACAATGTAGATCAGTGCCAGAATGGAGCAGAAAATGGCAGCAGCTGGGAAGTGGGAGGGAAGAATTAGCATGGAATCCTACTGTGCGAGTTTTGGTTCTAAAGATGCTGTGAAAAGGCTCTACACTCCTTAAGTTTGGCCAAGTCTCTGTTCTTAAACACCAAATACAGCCAAAACTGGATATCTGCACAGCTCAGCTCTCCTGAAACTCCCCATATCCTGTAGCTGATTTGTGCCTTGGCTACTGATGCTTAAGCAAAACTGCCCAGTGCTGCTTCCCTCCTCCTGCAACTCACCTTCCTTCCTGGACCACTGGCTCAGGCTGCCTGTGTCCTCTCCATGCACAAAAGGAAATGACACTGGGTCAGATTTAACTTGCTGCTGCAGACTCCTCAGGCTTCTTTACAAAGCTCCTTTGGTTTTCTTTTCTCCCTTTGAGACACTGCTCCAGAATCTCACTCCACTGGTTGAAAATCTGACTTCCAGGCTAAGTTTAATAATAACAAATTTGTACCACTTGGTCCTTGCATCAGCATTGATCTTTAATGTAAAGAACTTTTCTTTCCCTCTAGTATTTACTTGCCAATGAAATGTTTACAGAGACACATCACATCCCTCACAGGCTTTGTTTTGCCAGGCAGAACAAGCTCATCTCTTTTGGTGTTCCCTCACCTGCCAAGCTTTCTGTCCCTGTTTCACCCTCCCAGCCCTGTTCTGGACCTGCTCCTGCACAAGTCTATTTTTTGGACTCAACCACATACAGAGTTCTTGGCACACTCTCCTATCTTGGTTTCAAACCTCCCTGTTTGTAGCAGGACTGTCCCCCTGACACCATCCTGGGACCACGTCAGCCCTGACAGCCCTTCACCACACGTTCCTTTCGCGGTCAGAGTCCCTCTGATGCCTCAGCACTCAGCTCATTCCCTCCCCTCCCACCACCTGCCAGCTCCTCATGCACAGCATTCCCAGACTGTCTGGGGACACAGACAGTGGGAAAGCTGGTGCCAGCACTCAGTCCCACACACACTGCAGGGACCAGTCTCACTGCTCTGCTCCTCAACCTTTAAAACCAGCAAACTCCCACAGAAGTCTCCTCTGATCCTGGGCCTCCAGGGCCTCCTTCCCTTGATGGCAGGCTCTTCTGAACACCACTGGCTCCAGCTTTCATCCTTGGGTCTTCTCTGGCTCAGGCAGTGGTGACAGAAGGACAGAGCCTCCCTTAGGCCCTCAAATCTTAGACCTGCCCTACTCAGAAGTACACAGCCCTTAACTACACTTACAAGCTCTAAAATGTAGCCAAGCAGCCCCTTCAGATACATCCACTGAACCTTCTCTGCTGCCATGAACAATAGGAATATCCTTCTCCCAACAGAGGCCATTCCCTGCTAAGGAAACACCAGCTGCCTGCTCCTGGGAAAGAATCCTGATGACTTGATTACCTTGGTGCTGCCCTGCAGCCTCCAGGGTTGTAGATGTAGCTACACTGTCTTCCACATCCCAGCCTTTGCCTCTGCTGTCAAAGGTCCACGTTCCGCATAAACCCAGGCTGGGAACAAGAGCATAGGAAATATCACTTAAGAACAAGGCAAGGCATTTCCATACTTGCATTAAACATAGCTAAACCCAGATCTTAGCCTAGGGGATAAAGAATTCGTGTGTTTTCCAACCCTCAGTCTAAGTTTGTGAACTGGGGCAAGTGGGGACATTTCTTATAAATAAGAAATATAAAATTCAGAGGAGCACACCCCCTGGAACTCGCCCAGTGCTATACCAGTGGTGTGGGTCCAGAAACTGCTCGCGTGCCCAGCCTGCACTGCTCCCAGATCCCTGCAGTAATACTGACATTAAAGTCACACTGAACAATTCATAAATCTGCTTGTTCTACACTGCTCAAAATTTGCCACTCATCTTTCCATCTCTGCATTTGCAGCAAAGCTGTCAGCATCTTTATTTCTGACTTTTTGGGAGCTCAGCCCTCCCTGTTAGGTACGAGTTTCTGTCACTGATACTATTAAGAAGAGGACAAAGGAAGGCTCTAAATCAGTGGTGTGGGGTTAACGTGCAGCTGAGACTTGCAGAGCAGTTTCAGCAGCACCCTGCTGATTCATGCTCTCTGCTGGGGTACTCCACAGCTTCAAACTGGGGAAGCCTGGCTTGTGTACCGACTCCCATGCAAATAAATTCCATTGTCACCGCATGCCTTTGCCGTGCCACGCCCAGATCTGCTCCTCCACTGTGGATCCTATTCCCAAATTGAACGTTTGCTTACAACAAGCAAAAATGCTTCTGTACCATCAGTTTGCTTTCTTTTAACTATACTGTGTAATAGCTGTATTGATTTAAGGCTGAGAAGTTCTTCATCTGTGCTGTGATCCACACTGGAATTCGATTCCCCAGACCCTGGATTCCCAGCAGCGTCTGCAGTGGGGAATGCTGAAAGGTAACCAAAGGAACAACTTCCTCCACGAGAGCAGCCAAGACCTACCGACCAGACAACCCATTTCAATGCAGAGCAGGAGAGGGAAGGAAACTTTGGCTCCATTCATTTTGTGCCCTCCCAGTCATTCAAGTCATCTTTCCTGCTCGTGACATCCTGGGGGTTTTTTTTGGAACTCATTTGTGTTGGTTGTTTGGGCAACACCTTGGAGAAGATAAACAGACAGAGGGACATTTGCCATTCCCTGCATGTGGAGGAAGGCTCCGTGGAAGAGGTCCAACAGGGAGAGCATGCTGTCCTTGCCCTGGCGAGGGGCAGGAGGGACAGCAGCTGCTTGAACAGCTCCTGCCTCAGCAGAGGGAGAATTACCTCACCCTGACACGGTGTGTTAGAAGCAGGACAAAAGCAGTGAAGAGCCAGGGAAGGGCAGCTGGTGCAACAAAGGCATTTGGAGGACTTTCACTATGGAAACTTCGTTTAAGTCCTCATGAGAACACCTGAGACTCCTCTCCCCATGACACTCAGGAGCATAACGAAGAGTGCCTTTGCTGGGACAGAAGGACAGACAGCAGAAAAGCACCAGCAGAAAACAACAAAACAACCTTTTGGGAAGAACTTCTTCTAACAACAGACTTTTTCTTTAATTTGTTTTTGAAAGTGCATGATTTTGATAAAAGTTCCTGCCAAAGCCACTTGGAACAGCTTTGCTTATGGCACTTCAGAAGCTCTATTCCAGAACATGCAAATTTTATCTCAAGAGGGTTTATCCCATATGCATGGTGACTGCCTTGCCCTAACATGGCAAAAGCAGCAAAATATTTTATCCCTTCTCAGGTGGTTAAGATAGATCAGTTACTTTCATTACTCCATAACAAAATGTTACCCTGTTTTCTAGATTACGGCATTGCCTGGTGCTGTAATGGCAGACAGACTCTCATTACATTGCAAACAAGGGAGTTCTTGTTCTAGGAAATGAGATGTTTCATACATATTAAGCAGGAGTTGTTCTTACAGATTAAAAGAAAAGGTAAGTAACTACCATTTTCTTATATAATAATCATACTGTGACCTGTTACTAGGCTTTACTCAGCAAATCAGCAGGAAGCACAAGCAGTACAATTTAAAATGGATATAACTCAAAGGAAAAAATTCAGAAATCCCAGAGCAGAACGTTTCTTAAACTCAAAATCTGGGACACAGTGTCCTCATATGAAATTTTGAAAATTATTTCATCCTGATTAAAGGGGGAAAAAAATTGCCAAACAAGCTTTACTGTGTCAGAACTTCCCAGGAAACAGCAATTCTGAGTTAGGCTGTGTCTTAATTCCAAGAAGCCTGAACAGGATTTTTTTGCTGGGAACAAAGTCCGAGAGGATGTGGATGCAGCGAATTGTGCAGGGATTGACAGCAAAAACAGAGGTTACAGGAGGTGAGGCACAGCTGACTCCAGGCTGGGCACAGCCGTGGGGGGCAGGAGGGCAGTGCCAGCTTAGAAGGGAAAGGAGAAAGGGGGTTCCTCACTGCCCTGCCCAGTGACTGCACACAGCAGCAGGTCAGACCTTGAGAGGGAGCAGCGTCACCCTCCTGTGTGGGATGGAGGATGCTCTCCATGGTCACGGCTCTCCTGGCAAGGCCCACATCTTCCACTGCGGGGTGGGGCCTCCCGTCCTGCTTTTTCACACACTGCACCAGCAGGCGAAGGTCCCAGCAAGCACCAACCACTGCAAAGATGGGATTCCAAACAGTTGGTTTGTGATCAGGACACCAACAGTCCCCTGGGCACTCATCTGGATACTTTCATCTTTGAATTTTTGTGCCCATGACCTACCCTGGCCTTAATCCCAGCCCTACTTAGTAATAAAATTACCTAATTACTACAGTAAATAATTTATTTAATACTTGACTAATGTTATTCAATTATTCAGCTCCCACAAGTTACAAAGATCACCTCTCCAAAGACAAAATTTTCAGTCTCAGAGTATCCATAGCCTTTCTTTTTCCCAAATGGGAAATGATGGATCCAAAATCCAAAATCAACAAGTAAGTACCTCCATAGTCTTGGCTTTACTGCTAGTCAGTAGGGCACACAATCAGGCCCTGAAGCAGAACAGAGGATACATTTGCTGTTTATTGCACAACTCAGGACCTGCATCACGTGTGTGTTGCTGAGGTGGAAAAAGCTGTGCTGCTGAACAAAGGGCTGCTGTCTGCTGACACAGACAAGACAAAAAACTCACTGACCTGGAAGTTAAAGTACAAAATCTACTTTCAGCCTCAGTGCCTGCTGCTCATACACATTAAATGAAGAAGCCTTGTTTGAGAGAAGTGTGCTCTTAATCTGCTCTTCTTAAGCACAGAGAGCACACGGCAGCACCAGGACTCCACCCAGCAAACCCCATCAGCTGCAACATCACATGAAGGACAATGCAAGACTAAAACTGCCTTCTAGAGTAGAACTTGCCTGTAACGAGTTCACTCCAAATTATCTAGCATAAAGAAATTTATCCATGCAAGCCAACAAAGTTGGCAAGGGGAGAGTTACACAACAAGGTACTGGCAGGGCAATAGAGCAGTGAAAATTTAGAGATGGGGCAACCTGTGGGATGCTTTCAAGCACTATGGCAATACAAACACACCACAAACTGCAGCAAAGGCTCAGAGAAGGACTCCAGAGGAGCAGCAAGCTCCAAGTTAAAGTATGGCAAGCAGGTCACTCCTGGGTAAGTGGCAAAGCAACACAGGAGAGGAGAAAAGATTTATCAGCTTAACAGTCTCCAGTCCCTAGAAAGGCTTAAATCAATGACTGGACACTTGTTTCACAGAATACAAATACCACTCAGTACCAGGTGTGCCAACTGGGATGACTGGGGTGACTCCACTGAGGTCAGCAGAGTTGTAACAGCTTGCTCTGCATTCATAGCTGGAACATCAAAGCACTATGCAAACCTAAGTAATTAATCATCAGCCACATGCCAGGCCAGAATTTTATAATAACTCAAGCCTTTTGCAACAAGCCAAGCAACTGCGTTGGCATTCCAGACAGCCTTAGATGCACATCCCCATGAAAACAGTGAGGATGCTGATGGCAGAAGCCACTCTCCTGCCAGCACTGCTGGGTACTGCAGCTCCTGCAGCAGCTCAGGCTGCCAGGTAAGGACTCCACAGCACTGGGCTACCACGTGGATGGGCATGTCCCACTGTGTGCATGCTGTTGTGTATGTACAAAACACAGGAGACAACCTAACCACCAGGAGAGGAAGAGGAGACAGGTGGGTAGCTTAAACTGCAAACAACAGGTGGCATAAAGTAGAAATCAAAACCTCCCACTTAAGAATTGCTGAAGACATCCCACTAGAAGCAGAGTTGTGCCTCCCCTGTACTCACAACTTTTAGAGAAATTGTGTTTATAGAAACTCAGGTCAGTGGCACTTTGTGACACACTAAGCACTGCTCTGCTCACAGTTAACAAGGTCCCTCAGTCCTGTGCTCTGCCCACTACTCCTTGCCCACCACCCGTGGTCCACTGGGAAGCCATTCCATCCACATTGGAGAAGGGGCTGCACTCACTCACTGAAGTGCAGACATGGAGCAGAAATACTCAGTTTGCCTCCTATATACAAGCTGCACCTTACAGAGGCTCAGCCCCACACTCCTACTGTGATTTCAGAGTGCCAGAGCAGGAATGTGGCAGTGCAGGCCATCCCTCCTAAAACCTCAGCTTCGTTTGAGCCGAACAAATCCCTCCTGAATCATCTGAATTTCTCCAGAATCATCTTCTCTAGCTGAGCTTCACGTCATGGTTTCCTCACCACTCCCTTCCTCCAAACACTCTGCCATTTGCGTGCCTCCAGGTCCTGCAGTGTTTAGCAATGGCTGTGCCAGTAACACCAGCTGTGAAAATTACTCTCCTCTCATATCCCAACACTGAGGATCTCAAAACTGAACATTTATCTGATCACACTATCAGGGAATAACAGTCACTACTTCCTGCTCTCAAGGCACTATCAGCCTTCCAAAGAACAGCTGGGATGTACACTATTTAAAGACTCAGCCAAGGGAGGAACAAGGACAGCTACAGCTCAGTTGCCAGATCTGCCACAAAGAGCATCTGAGTTTCTCCTGCGACTCTGCCATGGCTCTTCCTTTGCTGTACCTCAGTTTTTCACCACACCTGCTGGCCCTGGATATTTATCAGGCAAGCTCTCCTTTTCCACACTGCAAATTCCAGCCTGGGAGCTGAGGATCCCCACCATGTGCCCTGCTGCTCCCTGCCATGGACATGATGATCTCAGAACATCCCAGTTGCCACAAAAGGAGGGATGAAGTGTGAGATTACTGATGTAGCCCTTTAAAGCAAGCTGAACCCAGACCAAATACTTAATGGGGCTGAGACCCCTTCCTTCCCAGGCAGCAGTTTGCTCACACGCAGTGGTTTTAAGGCCTCCCATTCTGTGGTAGCCTTGCTCATGGAGCCTTGGTTGTCATCACAAGGCTGACAGGGCAGCTGCCACTGAAATGACATGTTGATGCCCACTCTGGCCCAAATGCTGGGGTCAGCACACGAGGCACAGAAGAGTGACCATTTGGGTATGCTGGTGAAGGGAGAAGATGAAGCAGATTTTTAGAGAGAGAAGAGCTGCCACTTACACAAGGCTACAGTTCTGACATCAAACACATTAAGCAGACAAACCACAGAGACCACACCATGTGGCAGCAGTTCTCTGCACCTGCCTGCAGTACAGCAAATACATTCGACACTCGTGCACTGTCAGAGCACCCATCAGCTGCTGGTGTGCACAGGATGCACATTCTCAGCCTCCGTGCCACACTCTCATTGTGCTCAGAGATGCTCTTGCTGCAGAAAAACTGGTGCTGGTGCTCTGGCTCACTCTCACACCCCCTGGAAAGCAGCAAAGCCAATCTGGTTTATCACTCTGCAGCAGGGTAGGGAGCCCTGTCACCAAGCAGCAGATCAGATGAATTTCATAGAAGCTTGCTTGTTCTTTGCTCTTTCTGTGTGTAACTGAAGAAGAGCCATAGGACAGTGACAGTCCTTCCACAAGGAACCAAGTACCCCACATCCTCTGTATGAGGTACTTAGACAAAGGAAGACAGCAAAGGGATAACATTCCAACTGTAACAGCAGGGATTAGAGTAAGCAAAAATACACCAAGGTCAGGTCTGCAATCTGTCACACAGCAGGGATCTGAATCCAGAGCTGGTGAATCCCAGCACAGGATGGAACCACTGCAAGGTTTCCAGAAAATGTAGCATTAAACATTCCAAAGGGAGCAAAGTGAGATGACAGCTTATGTGCCTCTGACCCAGTACTAGGAGATAGAGAAGAGTGCAGGTCACACTTGCTGTTGGGCACAGCTGGAATTCCTTAGGCCTTGCCTGGGGGCAGGAACTGTGGCAAACAAGTTCCCCCTTCTTTGTCATCCCTACCCACTGTCCCCACAATGAAATCCAAAGGCAAATGGATTTATTTTCTTGGACATAAGAGAATGAAATCTAAAGCAGTTTGCTCAAGAGAACACTCCCAGAAAAACAGTTATTTCTCAAAACCTCCAGTGGCTCTGCACACACCATACTCCCCACAGGCCTAATTCCAGGATCCAGCCCAGAGGGAAAATCACCGTGGTGTTCAGCCCAGTGCAGCACACACAGGTCAACACAATCACACCCTGTACTACCAGAGTGTTCCTTGGTCTGCTCCATTCCTACCCAGGGGGTAATAGAAGCCTTACAGACCCTGTCTGGAGGTGACCCAACCCCCCAAATAACAGGAGCAGGCAATTTGGCAAACAACTTGTACTTTTACTCTACCCTCAGAGGCTGCTCTGCCAGGCCCTCTGTGGCAGTGACAGTGATGTTTTAAAATCTAGGATTATGTAGAGTTTAGTATAACTCTTCTAGCAGCACTTTAGCTAACTACCTTTGTATTAGATTCCTGAAACGTTAATGTTGCTTGTTAAAGATTTCAATGGATGAAGATTTCAGCAAGAACATCTAGTTTGTATAGAACGTACCCAGAAAAATATAATAGGCACATTGTTTGATATGCCGCAGTCAAAATTATTCAGAAGACCCAGAAACTTTGAAACTGTTCCAAGCAGAACAGAAGTGCTGAGGACAATGGGTCTCTGGGACCATCCACTCAGTTTGGGGAGGAACACCTGAGGGAGATCCAAAGGGGCAGGTAATTTTTGGGCTGGATGTAACCATGATGTAATAGTGAGATAGTACAATCAGCTGGTGTTATAAAATTGTAAAACTTATGTTGGGGGGGCAATATGCATACTGTGCCCATTAAAGTGCTTTCATAAAGAACCACTCTCTACCTTTCGATACTAAAACTGTCCAGAGAATTATCTTTAGTTTTTAGGCAACAACAGGCAAGCCCAGACAGTCCAGTACAGGTCAGGATCCCACAGGATCCCACCTCCTGCTTGCAGGCACACTTAGGAAAGGCTACCCCAGGCTGGAGGACAAATCCTGGGAACAGTTCATATGCAGACTCTGACCCCCAAGCATGTCAGCCTAAGCCTGTCTGGCAAAATCACACAGGGGACTGCAAAGCACAGAAGAGCTGGGCACAGGTCTGACTGCAGTGAGGGCACGTTTCAGAACACCCTGGAGGCTACAGTAACTTCTGCTGCCTGTCCCACTCCCAAGTGCTGCATGCAGGGCATGCCCTGGCCACAATCCAGAGCTGCAGGATGGCAGCATGGAAATAGCCTCCTGCATTCAGTAGACACCGGATGGACCACGCTGAGATCTGCCAGCAGCTGCCAGGAACAAGAAACAGCACTGTGACATGACCCTCCGCAGGAGGAAACATCCAAAACTTCTGACACTTAACTGAAAGCATATCAAAACATTTATGGAAAAGGAAATAGCCTGGAAACTGGATTAAGTCTATCTTGGTATCTCATTATCTTCTTGACTGTGAGAGAGAAGTCTTCTTTCACTGGGTATTTGTCCCTCTGGATTCAAACTGGAGAGGAAATTGTAGTTTATTAAAACTTAAATGCACTTTTTGATAACTTTCCCAGACAAACAAAATGTTAATGCAAGTTTTGGCTTAGTCTTCACTTGGGAAATGACTCCTCCTCTGTTACAGGATGAGCTCCATCAGCTTTATTATTCCACTCACCAGAGGCCCAAGTGTCACCTGCGACACGTCTGCAGCACACACGGCCCCCTCACATTTCCCAAGCAGGGAGGGAAGGATGTGCAGGCAGCCTACAGAAACAACACAGTGCTGGGGTTCTCTCTCAGAAATGAAGACTGAGGAAACACAGGAACAGCCATGGAAGTGCTATAAGGCGAGAGGCAGCTGTGCACCTCAGGACACGAGAGGTGCTTGGCTTTGATTGCACAGAGCTGCCATTACATGGGAAAAGCTTCCAGCAGACAGAGCAGTAACACACCAAAACAGATTGTATGCAGAAGTCCTTATCAGCACTGGGAGCTTTTTAGATCAGACTGGGCAAACATTTGTCAGGAATGATGTAAGGCAAATTGATGCTTACCTAGACAGGGAAATTGGGCTAGATGACTGTCGAGCTCTCTTCCAAACCATTTTGATCTATGGCCCTCCATCGAGGAACATCAAGTGTTGCCCAGTCACCCACACACATTCAGTCATCTGGGTCCCCAGAGATGATGTGTGTCACTAGTGGATTTAGTCTGTCAGTCAGTTTCTCACATGGGGAGCAGTCTCCTTCCTACAAGACCACAGGTAGTTTATCCTCCATGAGGATAAACGTATTTCTTTATCTCAAGGGTCCCTGCAAAAGTCCCTTTCACCCCAGATCATGGGTGGAGACCAAAAGCACAGGTGGTACTTGCACGATGGGGAGCTCACAGGGACATCACACCAGAACAGGAATGGTACTCCATCTCTGACCTCCAGTCCTAGGAGCTTCAGAACCCCATTAACAGCGTGAGGTACAACCCAGCCCTGCACCACAGCTGTGAGTCCCCTTCCAGTTCCCTGACACGAGCCCAGTGTCAAAGCCCTGTTTCACTGGCACAGGAATCGAGGTTAAAGCTGCACCGACCCTTCAGCCCTCAGCTGACCCCAGTTCTCTCTCTGCCGGGGGTCTGCAGCCCACCACGCAGTGGGAAGGCTGAGGCAGGAGTCTCTCCAGCACGGACACAGCTAAGCTGGGCCCGCAGCTCCATCTGCAGGGCTCTGCCAAACCACGAGCCTTCCCCATCTCCTCCTCGGGGAAGGTCAGTCACCCCAGTGGATACTGCACACCTGGTACCCCCCAAAACACAGATGTGAGCACACACACAACCACACCCCGAAGGGCCCTGAAAGCAAACGAGATCCCTCTCTGAAAGCATCGCCTCAGGAGTCAAATCACCATTTCAATACAGTCCCAAAGACCCAGGAAATTCCCAGAAAACTCAATATATGTCAGACGCTGGATTAAGCAAAATGCCAAGTGGAGCGTCAGCCTCCTGTGGCCCCAGGGAGCAGCTCTGCCCCGGCAGAGCTCACATGCACAGGGAGCCAGTGTCAGCTCTGCCTGCTGCTCACAGGCAGCACAGGCACAGCACCCTGCTTCAGCAAGGAGCCCGTGCTTCCTTAAAGCCACCACCTCCAGAAACCTTCTCTGTCCCCCAGTGAGCCTGGGCCAGTATGTGTAAGGCACTGAGGAACACCCTGTACGACACCAGCACACCCCCTCGGATGTGAGTCTGACAAGAACATCCAGCCTCTTGGGAGGAACTGCAATATTTCTCCATTCTTGTCTTTATGAAAAGGTCAGCAGCACCATGTGATTTTCCAAGATATATAACCACTATGCAATGCAAATCCACAGAAAGGCAAGCATTTTTATCATTGCTTTAGCTATAAATATAGAAATTTAACACTTGTCCTACTGGGTTAGACCAACAGTCTGTCTCACAGGGAATTTGGTCTGCTCAGAGCTCGGAAAAGTGAGTGACTGATCCTTCCAGGAAAAAGCACACTGCCTTCCACAGTCCAGTCACCAGCACTCTTGGAGGGTCAGCTAACTCCAGCCTGCTGCAGGGAATCAGCCAACCCCTGAAGAACATAGCATGATGCTGTTTAACCCTCCCATAACCCAGCTTTTAAGGCAGAAGCAAGCTGGGTGTGTTGCTCTGTTTCACAAACACTGCTAACACCAGGAGAAATCTGTCCACCCATTTCTTTACGTTTAATTTCTAAACAGTCTCACAAACTGAATTTAAAATATACCCCTGAATTACTATTAAAAAGAAATCCACAACCAAACAAAACACCATCTCTTTGACTACAATCTGTACTCATGGCTCTAGCAAAACTACCAGAAATCAGCTCTGCTGAAACTTCATTTCCAAACCCTGGCTCAGGAGCATTGTATCTGACCTTCTTCAGTTCTCTCCTTCCCCAGATTTCCTCAGTTTAACCAGGGCAGGAACTGCAGGCCAGAGAAGACTCACAGTTTCAAATGAAGAGTGGACAGGACAGGGCTCACTATGGGGTGGATAAATGTAGTGTGAGGTATGAAAGGCCAGACTGTGAGCTGTACCAGCCCAGGGGGTGGGGAAGGATCCAGCTGGAGACCCGAGTGCTGGCTTGTCAGCAGGAGCTGGGGTGGCTGTGGGGAAGCAGGGCCAATGTTCAGGAGCTGAGGGGTGAATGAAAGAGCAGGGAGAGTGGGAGAGGTGCAAGGGAAAGGGAGATGTATTAGTCCTCATGTAATGCCTCAATCTGCTGCAGCCTTCCAAACAGTCTGTTTGCTGATGCATCTCCTGCCTAATGTGTCTGGCAGTGCAGCCCCAGTCCAGCCTGGACAGAGCCTGACAGCCCATCCCTGGCACACACAGCCTGCAGGGTCACTGTCTGGACACTTCCACCCCCACTGAGTGCTCACCTCCACTGGCCCAGCAACTGCTTCCACTTGGACTGGCACACCAGATCCTTTCCTTTGCTTGTTTTCCTTCTTTCCCTCACTAGCTATGGTCAGGAAGAGAACTTGCAACTACAGAAGCATCAGCAACAGCAAGCAGCAGCTTGAATTTAATACTGCCATTATTCATGTCATGATGTTGACTGTCCATTTCAGGGACTTCTCTCAGTGCTGTCTCAGGCAGCCCTGGTGAGTCATCCCTCCTAAAGAGACAGACCTCAGTTATTCCCACAGCTGTCAAGAGACTGAGTCCTACTCCAAACTTAATTTGTTGTCAAATTTTGTAAAGCCATTTCACCTCCTGTTTTGCAACTTCTCCATCTGCAAAACTGGAGTAAGTAACTCGGGTCTTCTTTGTGAAGTCTTGCAACTAAATGCCTCACAAGGAAGTTGGGCATTTCTACTACTATCAGAGCAAAATGTGTGGGTGTCAGGTATTTATTCAGGTCTGTTAGGATGTCTGAATAATTGCAGAGCAATTCTTGTCAAGACACTGATCTGAAGCACTCTCTTTATTACAGTGTTTCTGGCAGCATCCCCCAAATGTCAAGGGCTGCAGATCTGGTGCTGTAATAGGTGCACTGATCCTTCAGTGACATGTCACTCAGCAGGAGTGGAAAAGAAGGACTGCTTTGCTGTTGGAGCAACAGGATCCTGGAATAGAACTGAATTTGAGATGTGCAGGTCAGTCATGTCCTGTTATACCTGCAGATCCACATGCCAATATAAACCAGAGTTTGAACCCATCATCCAATCTGCTCACATCCTATATAAACGAATCTCAAGGCCAAAAAAAAATGGAATCCTTTCTAGGTCAAGTGGGTGATCTGGCACATTGAGAAGTTGTACTTTGAATGAAATATCTGGAGCTGTGAACTCTCCTGTCTTGGGTCAGGAGATTAATGAGTCACTTTAGCAGTGCAGACTAGAAAGTTTCATGCAGTTCCCTGAGGAAGGTGAAACATTTCCACACACTCAGCTGAACTTCTGCATCTCTGGGTGAAGTCTGTACGAGGAAACGAGGGAGTCCATCACTGCTTGGAGACTGCAACACGCTGGGGAATGAACTGGAGATTGCTTTCACCTGGCAAAAGGAGTTTTCAAGTGTTCAGCTGTGCTCAAGAGCAAAAAGCATCCTGCCAGGAGTTTTTTCTGGTACAGTTCTCATCTGCTTTGTTTTTGGATGTGCAGAAACCTTGGCCTATGGGAAAAAGAATGACCAGAGCTTTAAGTATCACTCAGGGACAATGTGCCTCTACCTCTATCCTATAAAAGCAGCAATTTTCTGATGGCAATAATCCCACCATAGTCTGCCACCCCATCAGAAATGCTTACCTGTGTCAGAATTCATGACTCAGAAACACTTGCCAGGCTGTCTCAGGATATGAGAAGGCTGAGATACTACAAGAGAGCCCCTGTTTTGTCACAGATTGGCTTCAGCTGTGAACCTTCTCTGACTGACTTAATTCAAGACATCAGGCTGCAGGGACATATTCTACAAAGGACACAGATCTACACCTGAAGCAAAAATCTGAAGGTAAAAAAAGACTTACTTGCCACAGAAGTCCTTGTGAATGGCACAGAGGGTGAGCAGTAAGTTTGGGTGTGCCTGTAGCCAGTGCTCCACCATATTTGGGTGTCTGGGATCAACTTCCAGAAATACACTCCTGAAAAGATACATTCAGGAGTAAAAAGTGTGGAAATGCACATGTTCAGGTTGTTAAACTGATAAAAATTAAGGTCTTTCCTTTTGGCTGAGTCCTGCCAGTGGGAAATGAAAAGGTCAGCAAACACACTGCAATCCAATAATCCTAAAACAGATCTTAGCTGTCCATTTCAGAAACAGATCCCAACTTCCTCCTTCAGGGGAGAAAGTGTTGAACCTGGGGGGGAATTCCCATGGTACTTAACCTTTGTGTTGAGAGATAAGGAGCCCTTTAGAAGCCCCTGCAGAGATACCACCAGCAATGTCTTCCTGAAGCCCCTAAAGACTTGAAGGGCAGAGTGCAGTTTGAGAACACTGAGCACTGCCCTGGCAGTGAGAGTCATCAAGTCCAAGCCAGTACACACATCTCCCCACACTAATGTCTCCAGAAACCAGTTAGGAAAACACCACCAGCACTCAGGCCTGCACAACACCAACCAGTCTGCCTCATTTAGGGCACCAGCACCAGGCCTGGACACTGCAGGGCTACTTCAATTTCTGCCAGGCTTTACAATACCAGCTCACTTCCCCCCTGCCCTCCCACAGTGAGGCAGGACCACCCCAGCTCGCAGGCACAGGGAGTGATGGAGCTGGTCATGGCCTGGGACAGCACACCAAGATACAAGATTAGCTGGCAAAGGACAGAGGCCAAGCCCCATCATGTGCTCTCCTAAGAATTCATAAAACATCTCATACTTGAATGCTCTCTACAAATTCACCAAGCTGGGTGTGGATCTCATCTCTGACCCTAAAAGACCTCCACTCCTCAATGGGGGCTCCACCTTATAAAACAAGCGAAAAACAAGGAGAAGAAATAATCCTAACAAATAACCCCATGGGACCAGTCTCTATTGCTGGGAAGTTCTGAGGGGCATCTTCTGCCCTTGTGGTCATGCTAAGCATGAGGAATGAATTCTCCATGGACTATGCCTCTCAATATTCCTATTCTTCTTCTCAAAACAGCAGATTTTCAATAACCTCTCTTGTGCTGGCCAAACACCAAGAATATTTAACAGGATGTGTGAATGCCCTGGCACATGAACAGTACATTCAGCCTTTTGGTTATCAGCAGGATGATCTTCAAAATGGATCCCACATGACAGAGAATAGGAACAATCAGCCTTGAATGCTAATCATGGAGAAACTTAACATTCAAGAAACTATCCCTGACTGATCTTTCTCCTGGGACATTCAGAATTGTATACTGGCACAATAACCAAATTTCCCCTAATTAAAGGGTGGGAGGGAAGTGGACATCTGCATCCATCCTCCCTGAGTTCTACAATGCTTCTCCTTCCATCAGTTATTCACCTTAGAAAGTTTCCCTGCTTTTTGCACTCTCTTCCATGTTCGTGTTGTTCCTGCTTTGATCTTTAAAGGCTCTCACTTCACTACTGACCACAAAGCAACCCCATCAGCTAAGGAAGGCCTCTATCCCTTTATTAACCCATTTCAAGCTGACTTTGCTCATACACATGACATTTTTTAAACTGCTATTATTAAATGGGGCAACAGGGGGACAATTTTGCAACTATTTTCCCTCTGTTTTATTTTCATAGAGGAAGGTATAGAAGTTATAGAAGTAAATGGCCAAAAGACACAAAATTCAGAGGGAGAGCAGTGCTTACCCAGAATCCTTCAGAAGAGAAGGTGCCAAAGTCAGAATTGTTTTGATGACTCTCATCCCATCATCTCCCCCATCCAGTGCATCAAGGTCCTCATAGCTGGAGTGTGGGAAGAAGATGACACTGAACAGTGATTAAGGTGGCCCTTGAGAATGCATCACCCCACACTCCATGGAGAAAGGTGCACCAAACACACCTGAGCTCCAGTGCTCCTGTGGCAGGAGCCAGCACTCATGGCTTTTATGTAAAATACAGGCAGTGAGAAGGCAGCTCCTGCTGGGCTGAGAACCTCCACATTTAGCACAAGCACAACGCATGCCCTGAATCCTGCCTGAAGATTAGGAGCCAGCAGCAGCCAGGGTGTCACAGTTCCAACCCATGGCCCTGCTCTTTCTGTGCTGGCTGGACAAGGAGAGAGGGAGATTGCACAGAGAGGGATCACTGTTTGCTCTCCACCAAGCAACATTAGCTCAACCTGCCTGCTATCCCAGCACAGCCCATGGGGATGGTGCTCTGGTGAACATCTTGTACAGAGGTAGGACAGGACTTTGTTCTGACATGGAAGACAATCAATTCTGGGGAAGAACCAGCACACACAAAGTAGTTTCATATCCCAAAAGAGCTTATTCTTTTTTTTTCTGCTTGAGACAAGTAATGGGATGAGAATGGGTAGCAGCATTTCCACCCACCACAAAAAGCAGCTCAGATTACTCTTTCTTTCTTAAACTCACACCAATTATTAAAAAAAAAAAAAAAAAAAGGCCAAAAGGAAAAATGCTCTGAAAGAATTTTGGATTGAGAACTTGTTGTTTTCAAAGTGTGTGCTTTTTCCATTTTAATGAATATTTAAAATACTTCGATACTGCTTCAGGCCTGTAAGGAATATCAAAGTAACACTGAATTATTATAGAGCAGATAAACACACCTACACTTTGCATGTGTACACTACATTTGCATGTGTTGTGTGTAGCACAAGGCAGAGGCAGAAAACCTTGCTCCAAGGAACAGGAAAGGAAAAGTCTACTTGTCTGATTACCAGAGGATTTCTGCATCCAAGGAGGCCATGTCTTCATGGAAAATATATGGGGGGTTACTAACTATGACATCCACGGGGCCCCAGAGCAGTAGCTGTTCGGCAGAACCTAGAAAAGAAGAATCACAACCAGCTCTGAACCACAGCACCTTCTCTATAAGCTCAGTGTCAACATCCCACCCAGGAAACAGCCAAGCATCCACCTCACTGGATAAGCCTCAGCAAATGTCAGTTTTAACTGATTTCAGCCAGGGCTGGGGAAGACAAGTATCCTTCCCTGGTTCACCTCACCTAATTCCAGGTGAATAAGGCTGGGCATTTAACCTCAGCTAAATGTATGGGCTCCCTCTAATATCAAGGGAGAGACAGACATGCACACGCTTACCTGAAGCATCCATGTCAGCAAGCATGGAATGGATTACACTCCCTATATATTTGTCTCTCCCCAGTAACAACAAAGAGCACCTGTACTACCAGTTCACACACAACCTCTGGACACCTAAACCCAGGAACAGTTCACCTCCTGATGTAGTCAGGGACTTCTCTCAGCTGATCATACGGCCTGGCAATCTCTGAAGGGAAAAGCTTCACTGGGTTTACCTCTTACTGACCTTTTTCTCTATTACCTTCAACACCCCCCTGCCACCTGCATCCCCAGGGGGGTCCCTTGGGTGTATGTCATACCCATCTCCCCCAACAAACTAAAAAGGGAAAAAGACAAAGAGAATTGTAACAGTGAAAAGAGTTACTGTGTGAAACATCTTGGTGGATAATGTGAATCCTCTCCTGGAGCTGCAGCCTGTAAAATTCCAGATGCAAGAATAGAAAGAAGAAAGATTAGGAAGCATGTTTGTGTGGATTCATGAACAGTACATTCTTCAAACAGATCATTGAATATTGCACCTCTTATCTGATACACTTGCATCACACCCTACTGACTGCAGCTGGATTCCCCTCAAGCTGCAAGAGAAGTTTAGTATCTGCTCTTTGCCTGAGGAACAGAATTCAAAGCAGAGAGCACACTATGCAGCCATGCTGATTCCAGGGTGCAGCTCCTCCATGCTCCTTGCCAGGGGAAACAGCTGGGACAGTGATGCCTTTAAAGGTTAGGAACCCTGAGCAGAGCTCCCTTGATGCTCCTGGGACAGGAAAGAGAGTCAGGTCTGAAAGTAGTCCGATACTACAGAAGAGGTCACAGAAATAGAGAGGAGCAGCAAGGAAGGAACAGAAACTCTAACTCCTCAGCCACATGGTCCATGCACTAAAATACCTCTCTTTTCTCACCAGTTTTGCTCATGGCCCTTGTGAAGACATTTGAACAATGCCAGAGGAAGCACTTTGCAAATTCAGAAAGACAAGGCTGGTCAGGATCTACTGCAGGAGCAAGACTCCAAGCCCTTCACAGGAAATGTCATTCCCAGACCAACAACAGCACAGTGTGGCAGAGCCTGGCACTGTCCCCTGACTCCTGTCCTCAGCATGGATACAACTGCCCAGATCTTCACAGCATATTCTCTCCTCCCACCACAGTGGCCTCACAGTCAAGTCCTACTCGCCTTAGCTGAGGGCCTGTGCTCCTGCCCTGTCAGCAAACACAGACACCAGGAAAGGGAGGGATTCCTGCACTGGCTGCCACATGCCCAGATGGACCATCTGACACTGGCATTGATGCAGTCAGACTCACCTAAGCATCTTGAGAACACAGCTGAGATAAGGGAGCTGTGAAAGGCAGGCAGGATCCAAGCTGGGCTCAATCAGGCAGTAACACAGCTTATCCTGCTGGCTTTTCTCCCAAGTCTTACAGGGCACCACACCATGGACAAGATTGTAAGGATGTAATGAAAATATCCATGGAGAAATATGAGGTTCTCTGACATGGTATTTACACTCCACTCTTATGCCAACAAGCAATGTTAATAAGCAAGATGATTTTTCCCAGATGACAGAGCAATAACCTAGCAAGAAGGCAAAGACCTCGTCATACATCTGTATCTATGAAAAATTGCAACAGAACTTGGATTGACACTGACATCAGAAAGAAACCTCTGCTCCACATTCCCTGTAACTGGGCTAGGAGGCAAAGGGTGACAGTGAGGTGACAAGTCTGAGAAGGGCCTGTTCTCTTCATATTTACTATAAGCTGGGACTGGGTTGCAAGAAATGAAGAGATGCAATTCAGTGTAGCCAGAACCAGAAGCATCCTGACTCTGTAGCCTCAGTGCTGGCAGCAGCTTGGGGAAAAAAGGGCATGTGGGCCCTGAGGACAGATATTGCAGTTAATGAGCACCTCCTAGGACTCATGGCTGTACTGGACTCCATGAGAAATAGCAATAGGAATGCTTTGCGATACAGGTCTGAAAAATGCCAAGGGCCCAGCAGTTACTGAGGACAGGGATGCAGTGTGGAGCTCTGTACCTTTCACAGTGTCCACACACACTGAGATCCAGGACTCAGAGACACACTGGGATTTCAGCTCTGGAGCAACCTGTGGTAGTAGACAGTCCAGAACAGCCTGACACAAGAACCAGCTGAGGAAGTGGAGCCACTGGGAGGGACCAGGTCAATATGATAGACATCAGTCCTGACTTCAGGCACAAGGTGTTTGATTCAGCAGCTCTGAACACCCAGCCACAGCACAGCTGTCCAAACAGCACAGGGCCCAGTAGCACCATTCCCACTAAACCAAGACTGCAAAGAGGATCCTGAGGGGCATCGCATTCAAGAGCACATCAAAGTGCTACTTGAGTGTGCAGGCTTCTTTCTAGAGGAGCAAGGACAGACACAAGCACAGCAATAATGTTCTGGGGTAACACAGAGACTGAGGTTCAGGCTACACTTGTCCTGAACCTTCCAGGTGACATAAACATTCCTACTGCTGCCCTGAGCTTCCTGAGTTCACAGAAAGGGATAAGAGGAGTTACCAAGATACAGTCTGAAAACCCTTGAAGACAAAGAGTGTGCAAGCACTATTGCTTTACTGAGGCTTCTGTCTTTGCAAAGCATGTTCACAAGTCAAAGGAAAAATACTCTGGTAAACCCAAGTGTTTTTTTGTTATTACACACTTCAGGAGCTCAACCAACCAAACATTCTCTAGTTTCCAGTGGTGATAAAAATAAACTACATGTACAAATATTGACAACTCTTGGTCTTTCTCAAACAACAATTTACAAAAAATGAGCAATAAGAGGTCTTGTACCTATGTGCATTCTCCCTGGTGAGATCCACAGCAGCCTCCTCTTTATCCACGGCTATGACCTGGCTCTGGGACAGAAAACAAACAACAAACCCCACCAAGCACATGTTACAACATCAAGGCTCCCAAGCAGACAAGCTCTGCCAAACATGCAATATCAAAACCAACGACTGACTGCTCACTCCTGGCTCCTGAAAGGAGCAGCTCATGAAGGATGTATCTGGGGCACTGCTGCAGCGTGAGTCACGCCTGGTAAGGCACCCCCTGCAGCACAGCCAGGAGCCCACCAAAACAGACAGGCGGCTGGGCTGGCAACAACACCACGCTGACTCACGTTACCTGACACCCACAGCTCCTGCTAGTGCCAGACTCAACACCAGCTACTGGGGGGTAGACACAGGCTGAAGGAATATCATGGTGTAGGTTCCTCCTCTCTAATGCATACAGAACCCCTCCCAGCATTAACATAACCAACTTGGACAGAGGTTCTGGAATTTTCCATCTGCTATGCAGACACCTTTTACCGAGTTACCCCCCTGCAGTCCCTACACCACATTCCCTGCCTTTATTGACTGCACATACTTGACTGTGTGTCAAGTGTTTGAGAGTTCTCCAGCATGATGTTAAGAGACAGGGCTACACAGCTAAGAGACTTGTTTGGCCTTCCATTCCACCTTGGGAAAACCACAGGCAAAGGCCTAACTCGGTTTTGCTTTGCCTAATGTTTTTAAGCACAGATATTGGCAAGAATTCACACAGAGAATGCGTGCCTGAAGAAACCATTTTGCACTTGCAGATGATGGCGTGATTTGCCATCATTCCTAAGGGGACTAATGTCACAGCCCCAGGCTAGAACCTGCACACATGAACCTGACCCTTCAGGTGAAGGACATAGGTGAGTCCATAAATGAAAAGTTGCTGCTGTTTTCTCAGTACCCTAATGCCAAATTCTGCCTCAAACACTAAAGATTACACAGTGTAAACTTCACTTAGCTGTCAGTGTAGGTACCAGTAATTCTAATCAGTCAAGGCTCCTGGGCACAGTAGTTTGTGCTGGGAAAGAACTGTCACCAGTTACAGACTGACACAGCTCTTTAACTTAACAAGCAAGGGAAAGAGCATGAAGCTCTTCTAGCTCAGGAAGTCAGAACAATTATACTCTGAAGTCATGAAGCTCAAGTATTAACCTTCTCAGGTCACCGGGAGGAGTGAACACCCCTCCTATCATAGGCATCAACCTCTAATTCTTACACAGCAAGGTTCATACTCCTACAAGAGGAGGAGTTGGCAACGGCAATTTTATTCATGAGAAGGAACTGGCAGCTCTACAGTTCTGATGAAAGGGGAATACTTTTCCCTTAACTACATGCACTGTGATCTTGGATTCACTTCTCATTTTCTTTACCAAGAGCATCTCATTACACATGTCACATGGCACAAGAATCAGGGGCAAGAAGGGCTTTGGTCACCCAGACCTCAGTCCCCTTCCTGCTCTTCTCCCTATCTTTAGAAGCTGTGGATTGTTACTAGGGAACAAAAGACTTCTAAAAGGTCGTTTGGCAGTTGTGGCAGTGACATGTGCTTGTCATATTGATCCCAAGAACTGACACTGCTATGGTAATCCCTTCCCTGTATTCATCTAGTCTTCAGTCTCCTAGAGACAAGATCTTTTGATTCACAGCAAGGTGATTTTTAGAGATGACCGCCCCATAAATTCAACTGCTGAGTGCCCACCCGTGCCTCAGTCCCTCCTGCCCTCAGCCCAGGTTATCAGCTTAAACCAACACCCACCAGTACTTCAAGTTAAGGTGATTAGTAATGAGCTGCAACAGCTGAAGAATGAGCACATTCACTTCTTTTATTCAGATTATGTCTCTGCTACTCCTGCAGATAGCTGGGAAGAGCAATTTCCAAATATCCCTCCTCCCCCTGGTATGAACTTACAGAGTCTGACTGTCACAGACCTGAGCTGCCAAAATCCCAGCAGGGAAGTCTGTGACATCTCAGTGAAGTCGAGCAGAGTGGGACTGTCCTCTAACACAGACATCTATTTTACCAGGAGCACTGCAGAGAGCTCACCTGTGGCAGTTTGCAGAGCAGACTCAGAGCAATTGCTCCAGAGCCACAGCCAATCTCCAGGATCACAGGATGGGGAACAGGGCCTGGGAAGCAGAGGCCTGAATTCGCCCATTTCTGAGACTCTTCCTCCACAACCAAAGAGACGAGGTCCTAACAAAAACAAACAAACAAGATTACTAAGGGAGCCGTTTTCATTCACACCTTTGTGATCTGAGGACTGAAGTTTAAGTTTCTTCACTGTGTACTCAATAAAATGCATTTTTGTTGCTAATTTTAAAAACACAGACGGCAGCAATGGAACTGACACGCCAGAAATCACTTCAGCTCCATCTGCCCCACAGGGTGCTTTGATTAGTAACCAAATCCTCAGGATACAAATCCCCACAGATCCTCTGAAATCTTCTTGCACTGTTGGGAAAAACAATAACCAAACAGCTGGAGCACATTATCTTCTGCAACACCATTTTTGTTACTTCAAAATTTCAGCTTTCAGAATTTGCAAACACCAAAATTGAACATTTTTACATTGTCTCAGTAGGGTATGTGATCTGGAGGAGCTGCTAACAGCATCCAAGCCAATAATCAAACCTGCAGATGGAAAGAAAAGGCAATGAGTTACTGAATGATCCAAATGAGCAGCTCTCTGCATGGATTTCAGACTGTGGACTTCTACTGGATTTTGTTGGTATAAAGTCACATGGAAAAGATTTGCATCCATGCTCCTGTATCTATGCAGTTCTACCATTGCTGCCTCCTCCCTCCTATCACTCCATTCTTAAATTCCTTTGCAACGTCATGTAAAATCCAACAGAGCAGGAGAGGTCTCAAAGATTTCTGTGTTTGTGAAAATAAGTGACTAACTGCAGGAGAAAGCACCCATGTGCCTCCCTCAGACTGCAGCATGAACTTCCCTCACTGTTCACTTAAGAAAACTCTGAGGCAGAAAGGCTGTGAACACCCAGAGCTAACCAGCAGCTCAGAGGGTGCTCACAGCTCCGTGCCATCCTGGGGCTGGCACAGCACAGCAACACACAAACAAGGCCTGGCTACCCAAGGCATGCCCACCATGGCTGGGAAACTCCTCCTGAGAGGTCTGCTCTTGGACCTCTCCTGCAAATCCAGCAAGATGAACAAAAGTTATCAAAAATAATTGGCTCGATTTTGCCAACAGGTAAAAATAAAATACATTGCCAGGAAAACAACCTGCTTTCCACTTTAACAAGGAATCTTGCATATTCTTTGCATAAGCAGGAATATTTAAAAGCAGCAAGTCCTGGCAGGCAGTTCAGCTTCTCTTCTACTTTGCAAAGGCTCTTGTCAGGAGTCTGAACTGGGCAGGCTTTTACGTGAGGGCATAAGCCCTTCCTTGGACGTCTCACCCTGCCTGGGGTGCAACATAAAAGGCGCCTTGTGCAAAGCTGTGGTTTTTATGAAGATATTGTTTCTGCTGGTTATCCTTCACTTTAGGCCAATCCATACCTGCAGTAAGTGGGAAGGAAGGATGCAAACAGGTATAACAATGAAGTGATCAGGTAGATGAGCTTTGCTGAACCATTCTCAGAGCAGAGCTCCCAAGGCATGGGCTGTTTGGTCAGACTGCATTTTCTGAGCTTTCCCACATGAGACACTTTTAAACATATTGAAACACTGGGCCCCTGCATACAAGCACTTCCTCAGTGGTGAGAGAACAGAAGTGAAGCTTGCATTTGCTTTACTGTTTGGGATGGAGAAACAGGCATATTCCAACACCATGTGGGACTTGCAAAGCCAGGCAGCTTTCAGCTGCCCCATTTGAATAGAACCCTTTGCCTGTTGATTCCTCCTGCTGAAAAAGACTGAAAGCAAGTAAAAAGGAAATACTTAGTTTATTTGAATATGTAAATACTCTGCATTTCTTAACACTATTACTTCTTCCCATCAGCCTTTCTCAGCCTTTGCCATTTTCAACTCAGCTGTGTTAGGCCTTGCAGCTTTTCCAGCAGCTACTGGTGCCTTGTCTTTCTTTAGGCTCCTTTTCACAGTCACAGCCATTTAAGGCCTTCAGGGGCTTTCTAGCAACAAGCACCTTTGACTTTTTTCATTGTTTTCTCTCACATCTTCTCCATTTGTTGGGCAGGAGAATCAGTCTGCAAAGGTAAGTTTGGTGACTGATACTAAAGTAGCCCCAGCCAGGGATGAGGACTCACCACAATGCCCTGCTCTGGCCACTGTGTCACTACTGGCACTGCTCTCATGGGAATTTGCCAACAGCCTCCAAAATGACATATTCCTCACTGCTGCTCCAGCATTCCTTCCTGGACACCAAAGGATGAAAACATTCTCACAGGCCCCCCAATGATACCAAACTATTAGAGGACTATCAGACCACAACAGGAAAAAATAAAACCCCTTATCTACCCACTTTAGTGTAAAAATGGCTTTGGCCATTCAGCCAACAGCTGCAGATGAATCAGCCTGAAAACACTGGCAGGGGAGACAGCCAGAGACTGGAACCACAGCTGGTTTGGCAAAGCAGGTGCTGATGATTCCAAAGCCACAGAAGAAGAGGCACCCAAAAACACTCTGCTTGGCCATTAAATCACTCCTTTAAATACCAGCCATTTCTGGACACTTACAAATATTTCCAGGAAATCTCTGCAGTAACTCAGAACCATCTGTTCCCAGAGCAGCACAAGTTACTGATTACAAACCTCCAAATGTGACTTCCACACACCAGAACTATTTCTGCCCATTTATTAACTTCCTTAAGGTTCATCATTAGTAATTTCAAGCTTGATGGTTTTTAATGGACTGTCTACTTTACACATCCCACAGAGAAAGTATTTCAGAGTGCTTGCCAAAGCTGCAATTTAAATATGACCCATTTGAGTTTTTACCACATGTGTAAATGAAATGGGATGTTGGTATTACTTAGTCTTTGCATGCTGCTTTCCTGTCCCCTTGCCTCATTGTCTTGGTTATTTCATGTGCTTCTTACTGAGGCAAAGGCTGCTTCTCTCATAATATGCATGTTCACCATAATAGTACAAAATTAAAAGATGTTAAAAGTAATGTGACAACCTAAAGAAATTACATCTTTTTCAGACATTAGTATCTCACTACAATAAGAAGTTGAATAATTATTTTATTATTATTAATAATTAATAATTATTCAACATTATTGAAAAGCAAAGATTGTGTTTCCTAACTGGCAAAGAATCAGCAAAATCCAGCAACCAGGACAGAGTATTCCCAGTCATCTCACTGCCATTGCCACTATGTTTCCTTCTCAGAAATCAGGAAAGATTAAATTATCCAGAATTGTTTTGAAACCATTTTCTTCACATTCTTTTTAGTATTCTTCATCTTTTAGCAAACAATCCATCAAAAGTCTGTGCTTCTGCAATCACACCATCATTTCCAAACTATCACCACTGGAAATTGATAAATGACAGCATTTTGCAGAACCCCTCTCAAACCTCATCTTGGGAGATGATGTATTTCTGGCCAAGCACGACAGTGCTCATACAGAGACTAAAAAACACCCTGCAAGTCAGACATTCCCCACCCCTGCATAAGAAGCTAACTGGAACCACAGCCAGGGAAGAGCAACAGAGGGGCTGATGGTGCTAAAAAGAGATGCCAGTCCCAGACAGAGAAACGGGGGCAATGGCAGCTGGGCAGGATACCCCACATCTCACACCACACAGATTCAGAGCACAAACTCCTTCTAGCACATAAAAGACATTTTAACCACCAGTTTGATCACCAGCTTTGAAGGCTGAGAGATGAAATTGCAAAAGTTCCACTGGGATATAAGAGAAAACACTTTGGCAGCCTCAGTGCTTAACCTTTGGAATGTGCTAGGCAAATTCTCCAGGATCTGGCAATCTAAACTGAAATTGCAGGTTGTTCAATAGGGCTTACCTTCACTCACACCATTTACAGGATTCAATACATATTCAATACACCATGGAGAGAAATGTCCTTCACTCCAGAAAAAATGTTATTTTGGAGAAAACAAAGACCTGAGAATGAGAGTCTCTAAAACCTGGAGAACAAGTCAGCTTGTTCAGGTGCTCTGTCCACAGCATCTAAAGAAATACTGTTTGACTGCTCTTGAATTGTTTTTTTTGTGGGTTTTTTTTGTTTGTTTGGGGTTTTTTTTGTTGTTGTTGTTTTTTGTTTTTATTCTACTGCAGATTAAAAAATGTAAATACAATTAAAAAAAAATCAAAGTGTTATATTAAGGAGTAAATAAAATCATAAATTAAAAAAATTCTCTTAGAATTGTGACCCACTCCATATTTGCCCACAGCATTCCAACCACTGGGTAGGATGAATGCTCAATTGTGGAGTTGTTATTAAAATTCAAATCACTGCTTGCAGAATGAGTCATTATTGTCAATAACAACATTCTACACTAAAAGCCCTGCTAACCAGTAGAGTACAGGTACTGGCAGAACCACTTTTAACCTGAAGCCTGGTGTACACACACATGGGTGTAAGTTCCAGCCACCTCTGAAATCTGTGCATTCATGAGGGTGGCAAGTTAGGTGCAAGGCGAAGTGTCTGGAAGGGCTTTTACACTGCACTGGGCTGAAGGTGACAGAGGCATCAAGGGATGGGTTTTCAGGCACCTACACTCTGTTGCTTATCACAAAACAGAGTGGGCAGAAGCTACAGACCCTCTGTCTTTGCAAGAAGAGAATTTAGAAATCTGCAGGGGAAAATGCAGGACATCCTTGGGAGGGAGAAAGATATCTGGTTCTGACTAGCAAAGGAAGGGCTTGGAAAGACGAGAAGAGGTATTAGTTTATTTAGTCTAGGAAAGAGAAGACTGAGACGGGATCTCATTAATGCATAAGAAGAGCAGGTGCCAAGAGGATGGTGCCAGTCTCCTCAGGGGTGTCCAGCAACAGGATGAGGAGCAATGGACATAAAGTAAAACACAAGAAGTTTCACCTCAACATGAGGAAGAACTTGATGTTGTGTGTGGCAGAGCCCTGGAACAGGCTGCCCCAGGGAGGTCGTGCTGTCTCCCTCTCTGCAGGGATTCCAAACTGATCTGGACACGTTCCTGTGTCACCTGCTCTGGGTGGCCTTGCCTTGGCAAGGAGGTTGAACTCACTGATGTCCAGAAGTCCCTTCCAGCCCTATTCTGGGATTCTGTAGTTACCTGCAGTTCCATGTACAAGGGACACAAATATTTGCTTCCCATGCTACTTGATCTCTAGCACTTGAGAGGTTCTCAAGCTTTAGTCTCTCAGCCAAGCTGCTCACAGCCACTCTCACCTCACAATTCCAGGAAGTCTTGCTTCACTGCCAGATTCACCCTAAGTTCACAGTCTTTTTTTTTTTCCCTTCATCTTCTCTGTCGAGCAAATCAAACTCAAAACCTTGCACACACCTCCAGCTTCCCCCTAGCCTCTGCTTCCCCCTCCCACCCACACCTGTGGTTCCCCAAGGCCCCCAGTGAGAACACAGTCATGTTCTCATAGGTTCTTTCTCTCACCTCTGCCCTGTGGCCAGGTCTCCAGTTCACTGTATTTCTTGGAACCACAGCTGCACAGAGCAAGTGTGAGGCACCCAAACCACAGGCCCCACAGCTGCAGCCCCAACCAGCACAGGCTCAGGCAGCTTCCAGCCCCAGGACAGCCAGGAGGAAGCAGCAGAGATTCCTGTGCTCAAGGGCTGCTGCAGAGCCATGCACAGGCCCAGAGCTGAGGGAATCCTGTGCCACAGCCCAGTGGATGCCTCAGCCATTCAAGTACAAGGCTGTGGAAAACAAGAGGACTGCACTGGAAAGGCAAGGGTGGAGGTCACAAACTCACACTTTGTTCCCTGCAAGCACCAGTTTTTTGTGCCCCATGTGCTCTGGGAAAAGCAGAGGCAACAAAGTTCCAGGGATATGAGTCAAGGTGGCAGAAGGCTCTAAATTCCCAGGACAAGGAAAGCAAAAGACTCAGGAAAACCATCTTCTCTCTGCTCCTGCACACTTCCTGGGAATGTTTTTCTTATTTGTGTGCTTTCCAGAAACTTCTATTCTCAGAAGCCAGGACTTTCCATAGAGCCTAATCTGACATTAACCAAACCACCCCTCCCCTCCTGTTTGTCCACTTGGCTGCAAATCAGCATATGACAAAACACCAGGAAGCCAAGCTGGAAACCCAAGTCCATGGCAATGGCCCTAGAAGATTCCTGCCACATACTCCACTTCCAAAATGAAGCCACCAAGCCAGTCTAGTGCTTCGTGGGCAGGCAGAGGCTTTGTCCTGGGCTCTTCTGCCTGGCACCTTAGTGGGAAAGAAAAAATGTTGCACAAAGCTCAGGTATAAATGTACAGGAAGCAAAGCACCAGAATAACTGCAGAGAGCCCCTGATCTTAAAATCAAAGGTGACTTTATTAGGCATTAGCAATGACAGACAAATAGGTCAAAGCATGCCCAGTACTGAGGAAGGGGTTTGGCTTCTGTCACACCACAGAAACTCCTGATGTGTCAGGGCACATGCCACCAAGTGCTGCTTCATCTGTTGGAGCAGAGGCTGTGACAGCATCCTGAAATGATTTTATCAAGAGGCAGCAACCTTTGCAATCCATATGTGCTCATGCCCAAGAGAAATCACCACAGCTGTCATGTCTAAATTTAGCCACCCCCAAGGGGCAGGAATAGATCCAAGCCAGTGCACTTGGGCTGTACCTCAAGTGTCCAGCACAAAGCTCTATCTGTATCTAGCAAGGTATTTTCCTTCTCTGCAGATACTGCTATTGACCACTGCCAGACAGCATCTGGACAGATGCACTGGTCTAGCTCCCTAATCCCTAGCTCTGAAATTCCAGTTACTTGGATGTCTGAAAAGAGCTGGGGGGGAGGAAATGTTTGGGGTTTTTTTTCCCCACTCATATGGGAATCTCCTCCAATCCCATCTGTCCCAGTCATTCTGTAGTTCGTTTTTTCTCCAGCTCTAGTCCTACATTCTGCTTTAACTGATGACCTACACTACCCAGCTGAAACACACAGAAACAGAGACCCTCTTTCAATCAGAACAGGGAGATTAAAAAGCTGAAGACATAAGAGTTCTTTCAGGTCCAAAAAATTACAGACATTAACAACACAGATCTTTGGGAGCATATTAGGAAAGTCTACGTACATTAACCAGGAGAACAAGTTTGTGCATGACTTAAAAGAACAGCTTTCCCTGCCTTCAGCACAAATTTTAGCTTTATATTTCCATTTTTTAGTCTGTCCTGAAAATCACCAACTTGGAAGTAATTCTCTGCCATAGCAAAGCCTTTTTTTTTGGCATGAGAAGCCAGAAGAAACTACCACCATGGTTCCTCTTGGCCAGTTAGCCCAGAACAACCCTGTTTTTTCCATCATTTCCTTTTGAACTAGAAGCAATCTGTCTGGGGAAAACATTCTGTCCTGATTTTCAAGTGGCCAGCAACAGACTCCTGCTAAGTTGTTTCAGCATTTAATTACACACTCTGGTAAAGATGTGCACCTTTTCTTCTGGCCTGCATTTCTAGTGCTTATTATACACTTGTCTACAAAACCAGAGAGACTTCAGTTATCACATCTCTGCTCCCTGTGCCAGCTCATTAACCCTAAAGCTTGTCTTTGAGCTAAACCATATGTAACAAAAAGGCAGAATTTTCCCATCTATTAATCCACATACTGTTTTTTCTCCAAATCTAGTTTTTCATCTCTCTCTCAACCAGTCACCAATACAACTGGACATAATAGTTCTGCAGCTATTCCACTACTGTGGTACTCTATTTATCCTCCTACTGCTGCTTGGCCACCCCCTGTCCCACACACAAGGATCACACCAGTCCACTGGGCAGCCCTGACAGTGGGTGCTCATGGTCAGCCAATATCTGTAACATATTGGAGATCCCAAATCTTTCTCCAAGCCCTTCTGGCAGCAGCAGTGTCTCAGCCACAAGGCACAGGCTGCACTATTCATCTCTGTCTAATGATCCTATTAAACACTTGTGCCCAGCTCAAAGGGCAGTTCCAATTGCTCTGCAGCAGCAACAGCCTCCCTTCATAGTCCCCATTCCCCAGTCCCCATTCCCCAGCCCACTTGCAAAAAATACTGTTCTCCTCCAACACACTGATAAAGTATTGCCCATCATATGGGCGAAATCTGATCTGTGTGAGGCCACAACAGCAATGCCCCATCTTTAGCACATTTGTTTACAGCTCTGTTTGGACACATAGCAGTTAAATTTTGATTTACTTCATAATGCTCTGCTGCATTTATGCTCACTGTACCCTATACAAGTCTACACATATTTCAAGAACGGACCTGAAGCTCTGTTAAGACAGGGCACCATGATCCTTTTCATTTCCAAAACTGGGAAGCCAGTGATGCAGAAAGGAGCAGCAGCCTTCCTTTGAAGAGACAACTGGTCAGAGGCAATACCAGGAAGAAAAAGCCAATCTCCTGACTCCCAATCAATGGCTGTACTCACTAGACAATGTGACCTTCAAACCTTTCCCAAAAATTGCCATCTGTGCTAATGAAATTAGGGAAATGAAAGGACATTTCTGCACCAAAGGTTTCCTTTCAGCACTGATTAAACCAGAAATTGTGTCACTGCTTTAATGTAAAGCACTGGTGAAAAGCCCCACTTTCCAAGTTGTGTATTTGCATATACAGGTCAGGAAGGAAAAATCCTCCCTCCTTTGTGTGCTGGACCCTCTTGAAAGGTTAATGATTATGTTTAGCTAGAAGTAAAGTTAACCTTTATGAAAGGTTTCCCTGAGCAAATCTTTCACTCAAGTGCTTTCACAGAACACCCCACACAATGACTGCCATTCCAGGGCAGACACAAGTAAACAGAATGACTTCAGGGTTTTGATCATTTTTTCATGGGAAAGAAACAACCTTTCTTGGGAAACAAGCTTAAAAATCATAGGAGGAAAAATAATTGATTAGACAGCAACATAACTAAAAATAAAAAGTGCTGTAGACATTTAATTGAATGATTGAAGTGTTATGCAGTATAAAAACTAAAGGTTTTCCCTTATAGTTAAATGAGCAGGCAGCACCAGAAGCAAAGAATGCACTTTCCCCACTAACAATGCAAAATTAGAAAGATTCCTTGTCAGATGATGTCAGGGAGGTCAAACACAGACTGACTCTAAAGAGGATTAAACAAATTAATGGAGGACAGATTCATTAGTGATTATGAAGCAGGATGGCCCCAAATCCAGCTTTGGCTAAGACCAGCCCTTAACTGCTGATTGCCAAAAGAAGAGCGGACCCTTCCACACCCTTCTTTTCCCTTGTAATTTTGCCCCCACCATCTGCCATGAGTCCAGATCAGCCACAGTACAGTGAACAACATAGACCAATATAGTCTGACAGACTGAGCCTTCTCCTCTTACAGGAGACTGTAGCCATGAGCCTTTTGTATTACTCCTGAATGTTCAGCACAGAACAGCTCTGTGCTTTCCTTCCCTAAGATGTCTCCCAGGCTTATCACACATTCTCACTCTGCTGTGCCTCCCCTTACAGGACAATGGACTGTTCTTGTGAAGCCACCAAAGCAAAAGCCAAGACAAAAGAAATCATGCAGGGTATGACTTTGTGCTGAGATCAAAACAGACGAACGAGGTGAGTCCAGGAGACGCCGGGGTGGCCTGTGCTATTGCTGGAGGAGCTGCTGGGAGAACTCCAGTGCTGTGGGAAGATTGTCACTGTCCCACAGTCCCAGCAGCTTTCATCCAGCAAAAGCACAGTGTCTGAGAACCTGACTGTAACAATACAATAGTTGCAAGGGATAAAAGATGGCCGGTTTTGTCCCCCCACTGAATAAATCAGTCTTAAGAAACACCAGAAATCCTGGAATAAGTGATAGGAAATAGAGCAATCAGGAATTACCCGAGTCTAAGCCTGGAGTGCCCTCTAGGGGTGACAGACCCCGAACTACTCCTTCAGGGAAGTCCTGGACCAAGCAAACCTTCCCGTAAGGAAGCCATGGTAAGGCTTTATATAGCCTGTAACTGCCTGAAAAAGAAAGGGATGACGTATCCATGGTTGACTGGATTCTCCTCCTCTCTGTCCTCACTTTAAGAGGCTTTGCTCTGGGAAGAGGTCTTTCTTCTCCATTAATACAGTGACAGCAGTATTGAGACAGGGATGCTTTGACATTACAAGAACAATTGCATTACAAACATAATTTGAGACTGAGCCATTTAGGACACCTCTAAAGCTTGGCCCAAACCCTCCCCAGTGCAGAAGCTCGGCTCCAGTGCCTCAGAGTCCTGCAGGCCCTCACAAACCCACTCAGCACTTGCAGCAGTGAGTCCGAAGCTTTGCTCACAGCAGGCCAGAACTTAAACAGGACCTGCTAGTTCCCAAATTTTGGCCACCTGTCCCCTCCCCACCCAGTTTCCCACGGAACAGAAGGAGGAAGCCACATGTGCTGAAGAAACATCCCTGGAGGGAGTGAACCGGAGGGTTCAGCTAGCAGAGAAAACGGGACAGACGGCACAGGGGCAAATTCACAGGGCAGAGTGAAGCAGACAAGGGAGCTGCTCTCTCTGCATATGTCTCTGTCCCCCAGCCTGAAACAATGCTCGTGGTTTGTGTCATGCTGGGTTTAACTTCGTGCCATAACCAAGTTCCAGCCAGCAAGAGTCTGTTACAGCCAGGGAACAAAAATGTGTCATAAACTCAGCTTCCCTTCTTCTCAGACTTGAACCAACATGCAGGAGGCACCAGAGGAAGATACATAAATACAATTAGGAAGCAAACTGTGAAGCTGTTTGTGTATCTGCACTAAAAACTCAATTTAGGGAGTCACATTTGCTCAGCCAAAGACAAGACATGTGGCTTGTGTGTTCAGTCACCAATGAGCAACTTGAACCTGGGATAGTAACGTTGATAATGAACTGCTCCCTGAAGAACAAGGGTTGTTTACAGATATTATGTGGTGAAAAGTTTCAGCAGTACTGCATTTAAGAACACTGCAGACAAACCCTAAACAAAAAGGAAGAGATGCAACAAACTTCAACATTTCTGGAGGGAGGTGAGGTATTTTCACAGCAGTTTTAAAGGCTGAAAAAATTACTCTGATGAAACAAACCATAGGCAAACCCCAACCCAAACACACTACACAAAACACCCAGTCTGAGATGACCAACCTTTCCTTCCAGCAGGAAAGGATCTGGACACCAACATGCCTTGTGCAACAGGTTACACAGAGGACACTGTTCCTGGAAACAGCACGTGTCTGAAGCCATGTCCTGCCAGGCACTGCTGAATAGCTGGATCTTGCCCCCAAGGTTCTTCCCATTACAGTTACCTCCCCAGCACATCCCAAGGAAAACTCTCAGTTGCCCACAGGGCTCCATTCCTGAGCTATCATCATAAACTTCTGGTCTTCCATAATAAACATGCTAAACACATGCCTTCATAGTAAGTCAAGTGACATGTCAAAGAAAGTTGTCCCAGAAACAAGGTTTGGGTTAGGCTGTTTATGCCACGTTTTTGCACCAGGATACGTTAAGTGGTTTTAAACACAGCATCTTACATAGCACTGCACTCCAGTTTGGGCAAGAGGAGATGATTTTACCAAAATCAGGCATGTGGGCTCAATTAACAACGTTCTCAGGCATTAACAACCACCCTGGCTTCCACTCCACACAATAGGCCCTTGTTTGGAGCCTGGCACTGCATGGGGAGAATCAGAGCACAGCTCCAAAGAAAGCCTTGCCAGCAGATACTTTGACTTGCAGGACATACAACTTCTCCCTGGTTTTAATGCCCCATGATCTAATGGGGAGTTGAAGGTTGGAAATACTCTCTTGAATCAACCAGAGCAGAAATACTGTTGACAATAACAAAGCCAACCATTGCTGGCTCCAACGGCAAAACCATCCAGAGCTCCAGAGAGCTTTATCTCCAAACTTAATCATCACACAGAGATCAACCCAGACAGAGCAGGGCTCCCAAGTTCTCTGGACACAAGTGCCACCATTATGATTTAGACTTCAGCAGGCTCTCCATGAGATGCTCCTGACACCCCACATCAAATACTGCTCTACAGGCTGAGATAAGAGGCTGTGGTAGTTGTGCCGATTCCCACTAATGGTCTGGAACCCTCTCACGGGTTTCAGTAGCATCCTCCTCTTCAAAGGGCACAACAGAAGCACAGACTGTCTTTGCCTGATAACTTTTGTCTAATTTTTGAACACTACAACAGTTACCAAGAAGCAGGCACACAACTGGAAGAAATGACTGTTAGACCAAAACTTAAAGTTTCTGGTGCTCATAAATGGACAAGCTGTGGAGACCACTTCATCTTCAAAAGTTAACAGGCTCCAGAAGAAAATAAACAAATCCAAAACAAAGGGGAAAAAAAAGCCTCACAAATCTTAAACCTTCCTAATGACTAGTAAATAGTTTCCCTGCTAGGATGGCCCACGTGCTGAAAGCTAAGCTACTGCCAGGAAAAGTGTCACCATATAATTCTTAAGCTTTCCTGTAGCAGCAGGAACACTGGAGAAAATGGAGTTTTAATTTGGTCATGCATGGCTGTCCTTTACATTCTGATGACTGACATTTCATTCCTGTCCAGATCAGAACTTACCTTTCAGTTTCCTGTGTTTGTCCAGAAACCACCATGGAGCCATCAGCCAGGTGGTGGGTGCCATTTCCTACCAGCCTGCACATGGACAAAAGAGCTCTCTGGAGTCCATTACTGTTTTCCAGAAGCAGCTTCCCACTGCTGGTGGGTTTTACTGGCAACCTTTGGATAATGTTTATATTCTTATCCTTGTATCAATGTACTAATGTACAAAGTACACTACATCAGTGTAGGTTTTGAACTTCTAGGAGTCCTTGCTATGGCAGAACTAAGGAAAGCAAAGACAAGTCCTTCCATTAATGGCAGTGGATCTCTGTGTAATTAAGAGAAACATCAGCTTGCAACATCCCTTGCTCTGAGTCAGGAGGCAAAGGTCACCAGCATCAGTTCCAGATCACAAGATTAGAATCCCCACCTTGTTCTAAAAGAAGTGGGATGATCTAGCTCGATCACTACAACCTCCCAACATCCAGCGTGTCTTCACAGCAATGCTCTGATTGTGGTGTCACATAATTCACACATCCAAGCCCACCCCCACCACATTCCCCATGTTCATACCTCTGTTTCAGGTCGTGGAATGAATACCGGGGGTCTCATCTTCAGGGTGAGGTCCTGGAAGTCCCACTCACCAAGCACATACTGTACTGGCATCCTGTGGCAGTCAAGAACAAGTGTGAGCACCTTGGGACTAAGCTCTGGGAGCCAGAGGAGCTCTCATGCCATGCCTGCCTCATTGCTAACCACACACCCCTTTGGAGGGCGAGCAGCCACACGTGCCCCTGGCTCAGCTGCAGGAACAGTGTCTATAGGCACACTCAGGGAGCTGGGGGTGCTCCACTCCCACAGCTGGGCTTGTTGTGGAGCACTGGACTCAGGGAACTACAGGTCAGTCAGCCTGACATGGATACTGGGGAAAGTAATGGAACAAAGAGTCCTGGAGTCTGCTTCCAAACACAGGAGGTAGAGAGAGGTGACTGGGAGCAGTCAGCATGGATTCAGTAAGGGGAAATCATTCCTGACTGACCTGGTAGCCACCCAGGACACAGTGACCAACTCGGTGCATGAAGAGAGCAATAAATACTGTGTGCCTTCACTTTCCCAAGGGATACTGATACTGTCACCCATAACCCCATCACATACAAGCTGAGGAAGCACAGACTAGATAAATGAGGTGGACTGTAAACTGACCGAACTGCCAGGCTCAGAGGGCTGAGATCAGCAGCACAAGGCTCAGCAGAAGGGTGATCTCTAGTGGAGTACCCCAGGGTCAACAGTGGGGCCAATACTGCATAACACCTTCATTAATGACCTGACAGAAGGATCAGAGCACCCTTGGCACATCTGCAGGTGACAGAAAATCGGGAGGAGAGGTTAACAGAGCAGATGGGTGTGATATTTTTTGGAGGGAAAAATGGGCTGGCAGGAATCTCACAAAATTCAGCAGAGTAATATGAAGCCCTATAACCTGGAAAGGAATAACCCCATGCACCAGTGCAGGCTGAGGGCTGACCAGCTGGACAGGAGCCTTGCAGGAAGGGCCCTGGGGATCAGGTGGACAAGTTTTGCCCATCACTTTAATCACCAAGAGAGACCAACACAGCACTATTACTAGACAACTGAGCTGCTACTTTCTGCTACCATGCTTCTGGCTGATTTAAGGCTGAAGGAAAAGCCTTCAAAGGAACAACCATAAGAGGATGCTCTTACCTTTCCAGTCTCTTGTTGCTCAGCTGCTGGATTTGCTCCTGCTGCATTGCTGTAAGTGGAGTGCAGAGGCTTTTGGAATTCAGGCTCTGAAACTGAAGACAAAGTCACTTGAAAACCTGCCTACTTGTGTCACTGGGGTGTTCTCTGCCACCCTGCCAAGGGCATCCCCCAGGGAGACCCAGGACACTGACAATCACATACACCTGGGACTGCTGGAAACCCAGGTGATGGACAGAACCTATCTGCATGTTTAGAAACAAACCTGTAAAACTGTTCTGCTACTTTTTTTTACTCAAGTAAAATTAAGAATCACCATATCAGGCAAACCAGGGTAAGTGTGTATATCATGGGTTACACTTCAGCCTCTGCAAAAGACAGCAGTTAAGAGACCCTGCGTGTTCTACTGAGAGTAATAAACCATGCCTCACTCTCTCTGCCATTTAAGGAAGGATAAGTTCTTCCATCCCTTGTAAGTGAGATAAAAAGGAAGGTAAGGGATTCAATCAAAATGACAAAGTGAGAGGCAAGCACAGACCTTATTCTTTTCCTATTACTTAACTGTTTTTGCTCCCAGGACAAATGACACAATATATTGACTGGACTCTTGTGCCTCGGGGATCCCATTTGTTTCAAACACCTTCTGCCAGTAGTTGACCATATCAGTGGCAGTCACAACCCCAGGTCTTGCACTGCAGCTCTGCCTCAGAGACAACTTCTTTGGACTGAAGACACCACCTTCACATGGACTCAATTGCCCTGGCACAGGCTGAGGTGAGAGGCTCAACAACCTCCTGAGCAGTGGATGGGTGAGGTATCTCATTGTTGCAAAGTTTCTGGCTTCCACACGTGTTTCTCTTTGCCATCGGCTGATCCAGTCAGTGCTGAGACTCACACCTGGTGCTAACACAAGCCACTCTGGCTTGTCACCAGCTGACCACAGTCAGTGGGTTCTCCTCAGGGCAGCAGGAAAATGTTTTGCAGCTCTTCTGGTCTAGAAAACAAGGCAAGAGAACAGCCTGAGTCCCTCAGGCCACCAAAACACAGGCTCCTCTCTGACAGAATGCAGACTGCTTGCTCTAATCTCTCATTTCTGCCCACAGGTACAAAACCAACTACTGACACCCTAAGATTACACCAAAAAAAGACTCAGGTGACAGCCAACCAGCTCTGTCACTGCAATCCACTTCTTCACAGAGCTGCCCACCTCCACAGGTCAGAGGCCAGTCTGTGCTCACAGCAGGGCAGAAGTGAGCTGCCTACACAGGGGCACAGCACTCCTCCTTGTTCTTGGTCCTAGAAAGCCACTGACACACCAACCTTCAGCCCCAGCCCTTGGCTTTCCACCCCATGTGTGGGTCACCCTGGCTCCCTGCTGAAAGACCTTCAGTCTCTCCTAGATTCCTTCTTTTACTCCTCTCATTGTTCATAAACCACAAGTCTTAGGTTAGCAGGGATGCTCACAGAAGACCTAGACTCCATGGGTCAAGGGTCCTCCACACTGTCACCATTCCCAGAGGGAAAACAGGGGGTCACAGAGCCAGAGCTGAGCTGCTAAAAGCAGAGAAAGAAAAAAAAAACAACCTCACAACATACTAGAGGGAAGAGAGACACTTGGTAGATGGAAAGGCCAGAAAGGGCAAACCCTGTCAGAGGGAAATCAGCCTCTTGAAGGAGAGAAGAGGCAGAGCCAGACAGAAACAGAATACAAATAAACAAGATGACTGTAGGAGACAAAGGAAATGAAACTTTACAAAACAGCTGCTGCATATCACACTTGGAACTGCAGGAGACAAACAGAACAACCACCACATTTTCCTACTTCAATCCATCTGAAACGAGGGCCTCCTTCCCTTCTGACTCATGGTCCCTGGAGCAACTGTGGGTTTCCCTGAGTGGCCATTTCCATTCCTCTGTTGATAGCTGCTTTTCAACACTGTCTGGGAGAGGCCACAACCTCTTCTACTCCAATTTAGAAAGACACCACACAACTAAATGCCTCTCCTCAGCAGCACCCAGAGCAGCTCCATGCCCCACAGGAATGCTGTTGCAGGGAGAGCTGGAGATGCCAGCTTGGTTCCAGGCTGGCAGACACTGGCACAGCAGCCCTGCTCCATGGGCACATGGCCTGCTCCTGCTGCACAGCAAAACCACAGCACACTTAGACCTCCCTTGCCCTCCTTTGTAAAATCAAACCAAACAAAGCTCAGCAGGAAAAACCTTGCAGCAAAGATCTCCAGACTGGCTTACCTGCTACCTCCAGGCAAAGGGGTGGCTGCTCTAAAGAGCTCAAGAACCCCCTTCTTACCATCTGCATTACTCTCAGCAGAGAGACAAACAGTCCCTATGAAAACCTGACTTTATGTTATGCATAAGCAGTCTCTCAGCTACAGTGTTTACCTAGGCAGCTTCCCATTCCAAGGCCCCATTTAGGGGATACTGCCATGAGAGGAGCACTAAAGGAATAAAATATTAACAACCATTAGTGTTGTTAGGGAGGCAGAGAAAATCTTAATTGACTGTAGCTGGAACAATGCTGGCATTATTAATCACAGAATTGTTAGGGCTGGAAGGGAGCTTTGGTGAATATTTTCAACCCCACTGCCAAGACAGGACCACCTAGAGCAGGTGACACAGGAACATGTCCTGGTCTTGGAAAATCTTCAGAGAGGGAGACAACATGACCTCTCTGGACAGCCTATTCCAGTGCTCTACCACCCTCAACCTAAAGAAGTTCTCCCTCACACTGAGGAGAAACCTTTTGTGTTTATGTCCATTGCTCTTCATCCTGTTGCTGAGCACCACTGCAGAGTCTGGCACCATCCTCTTGGCACCCACCTTTGAGATATTTATATGCATTAATGAGATCCCCTCTCAGTCTTTCTTTCTCCAGACTAAACAGGCCCTACTCCCACAGTCTCTCCTCATAACAGAGATGCTCCAGACCCCTCATCATCCTCGTGGTCTCCACCTCTCCAGTGGCTGCCTTAATCGTCTCTCTTAACAAAGGAGACCAGCTACTGATGTGGAGCGCCTGAGTGCTACTTGTTGGTACAAACACCTGTGTGCACAGGGGTATGGAACAGATTTTCCCCTTTCCCCGTGCAGTTCCGTGGTTCAGCCCGCAGCTCCCCGCTCCTTGCAGTGCCACACGTGGATCCCGTCCCGTACCCATCACCTTGCAGCGCCGGTTAGCGCTCACTGGGCCGGCCCCGCAGCCGCACCGGAAGGCACAGCGAGCAGAGCCCCACAGAAGCCCCAGAGCGCGGCGGCTCTTCCCCCTTCACGGCCCTGACCGAGGCCGGGGGGTCCCTTCTGCTGAGGGGCCGCTCTGGGGCGGCCGCGCAGCGACACCTCACCTCACGGCCACCGTCACCGGCGGGGCCGGGGCCGCGGCGGGCACTCTGTGGTGGCTTAGCTTGGCTTGGCGGGGCGTGGGAGCCACCGGGAGCCGCCTTCCCCGGCCCTCCCCGCGCCAGACCCCGGCGCTCCAGCCGTGCGGGACCGCCCGTGCGGGACCGGCGCTGCCGCCGCTGCGGGAGGGAGGGAGT
>VXAU01001451.1:784506-953885 GCA_013399695.1 Formicarius rufipectus | reverse complement strand
GTATCCGGCCGGACTGTGCCGTGCCGGGCCATGCCGTGCTGTCCCTCGGGCGCAGCGGGGCCGCCGCGGCCTCTCGGCCGCGCTGAGCCCCGGGTGGCACTCAGCGGGAGCCGGCTGCGGGCCTCGGGATGATCCGGCATCGCCCGGGCAGTGGGAANGCTGAGCCCCGGGTGGCACTCAGCGGGAGCCGGCTGCGAGCCACGGGATGATCCGGCATCGCCCGGGCAGTGGGAAGGGCCGTGCACCCCGTTATCCGCCTGGAAACTTGTCCCCGGGATGGCGGGGCAGTGACCTCCCTCCCGCAGGGATGGAGCCGCCGGGAGGGCGGTGGGGACGGGGACGGGGCGGTCGCTGCTGGTCTGCGGTGTCAGTGCCAGGTCAGAGGAGCGGTGACATTGCTGGGGAGTGTCCGATGGGGCTGTGGCCCCTCCGACAGCTGAGGGGGGACAGCGGGGGAGCCCTGGGGACAGCGGGCACAGGCGTGTCCCCCCTCTCCCTGGGGCCTGGTCATCCCTGGAGCAGAGGGAGGGGAAGCCAAAAGTTCACGCCCTGGGAAGGCACGTCCCCTTGCCAACAGCAACCCAATGCCGCTTGCATTGCTGAATTACTACAGGCGCTTCATCGTGGTGAAGTTATGCAGGGAAAATACCAGGGTGCATTTGCCCTCCTCACCCAGCGAGCCCGTGACCCATCGTCATCCCTGTGACACAAGCCTCTATTCCTGTCACACCCGAAATGTCACGGCAGCACAGGGAGACTAAAGCCAAGACTCAGAAAAGCCTCAAAAACTACCGCCCCAAATGATGTTCGGCATCTCAGAAGTGTTGGCCGCTGCAGCACCCCTCAGAGATGAGTTTGGAAGTGCCGGCTGAGGAGAGAACTGTGTTCTCCTCATTGCCAGACCCAGGAGGGCTGAGCAGGGAGCAGTGCTGGCTGTGAGGAGCCCTGCTGGTGCAGGCCATGGAGCAGTGCCAGCTCACAGCAGCTGAGGATCTGCATCCTCTTCTGTTTGTGCACAGACCGTGCTGAATCCTGCCACTGGCAGGTAGTGTCTGTCCCTGGCGCCAAAGACGTCAGATTTGGAGTGTGCCCAGCCTGCAAATCAAACTGCCAGCCCTCCAGTGACAACTGGGGAAGGGAAGTGGTGGGAAAGATCATCCACCCCCAGCTCAGCCATGTAAGCCGTGGGCCCTGGGTCATCCTTGCACTCAGCCTCCCTCTCTGACCCTCTGCAGCCTGGACCACAAGGGGCTTGGGAAAAGAAATAACCCCATCTGGACCTGGATCTGGCTGTCTAAGCCATTTCAGAAAACTTCCATGAAGGACTGCTTTTAGAGCTCGATCTGTGGACTTGGGATCTCACTGGACCAGATTTTCAGCTGCATCATTTTAACCTAGCCTAACTTTCTTGGTTTTCCAAAGCTGACACCACATTAGGCTGAAGGCCTCACCCACTTTTTTTTTTTTTTAAATTTAATTTCAGGAGCTTTCCATGAGCCATACTCTGCAAAGCCCTTGGGCTTGCTTCACTCCTTTCACTTTTCCCCCTTTTTATATCCTTGGTAGTGGCTTTTTTAAAAATAGGTATTATCATCATGGAGAGTTTCCCTGAATAGCACAAATTAATGGATTCTGTCTGAGCAGCTGCTTGATTTGCTCAGTAATTCCTTCCCTTTCCCTGCTGAGCTGTAGCTGCTGCTGTTGTGACACTGTGATTTCAAATTTGCCACCTTTGTGCCCGAGTGTCCACTACACCTGAGCTCTGCTGTGGTCAGTGATGGCTGGGGATGTCCAGGTGGCCCATAGTTTAAAGCAGGATTGATGGCCTGATGGTCAGTGAAGGACATGGTCCCTTTCAGCTGCAGTGAACTCTTGACTCAGCAGGATCTTGGGAGGGACTGGACCAGAACTGCTGTTATTCACGTTTCTCTAGAACCTCCTGTGAGTTTGACAGCTTCCACAGTCTCCCAGGAACTTGAAAATCCCCCTCTGCATCACCGAGTTGTTCTCAGGGAGCCCTGAGACAAGCCCTGCATGTGTGGCAAGACATTCATTTACCTGCTTAGGGAGTTGCAGGACGAGTGAAGGTGGCTGCTCCAGCAGCTGACTGACCACAGGGCAGCGTGGTGCTGCTTTCCTGCTGTGATTTCTCTGCCTCAGCTGTTGGTGGCAGGTGTTAATCCCGCAGTTAGATGCAGTTGTGGGCAGCAGTAAGGCACCACAGTCTGAGAACTGCACAGTAACCTTGCCTGGAATAGAACAGAGTGGGCAGAACAATGGTTCGTTTCGCAGGCACATCGTTTTCTATTCAGGGCTCATTAACCCCCCTGCCCCAGCCTCATTCCAGCCCACAGATGTCATGTCCAGCTGCAGAGAAGTTCCCAGAGAACTGCTGTAGCACTTCCCGGGATCAGCTCTGCTCCACAGGTAGCTGCATTTTCATGGAAGCAGTTGCTGAACTGATGTTATATATACAGTGGTTTTATAAACAAAGTGTGCAAATACTTCCCACAGGCTCATCCCACAGCATTTTGCAACTCATCGTCATTTTCGCCATAGAAGCATGAAGCAATTAAAGCCTTTCATATTCTCAGCATGAATAGCTCTATCAAATTTCAAAACTCCAATCCCAAATTGAACTAACTTTAAAATTAATATTGATAATTACCAGTGCATGACTAAGCTTGAGTGGGTGCTTTCCTGAGGGACTTGAGAAATACTCAGTGTCTTTAGTAGCAAGTGGGGGACCTCTGCAATCCACCCTTTCCAGAGCACATGGGATGTCAGCAGTGACTACCACAACAGGGAACTCCTACGTTGGATTCAATAGAAAGCCTCCTGAGATACGGATGCCTCACAGCTGAGTGTCATTTTGTTGGATACATTCCCACTGATAAAGGGATCCATGTAACTTTACAAAGATTTCCAAGAGAGAGGTAGGAAAACGCTGTATCTCCTGGGGTGGATAGAGACCACCTGGTTCAGCCTGGGGCATACCAAAGACAAGAGGTTCTGAGGTTGACCCCACATGGATCTGCCAAGTGCCTGCAAAGAGGCAGAGCAGAAGCAGGGAGGGGAGAGTTATTGCTGACTTGAAATGAATCAGGTGTGACTCTGGGGGCTCTCAGAAACCCCTGAAAAATCTTTTCCTTATATTTAGTGGGCATTCAAAAACTGTACTGGTGAATCGGGGAACTGTGGAAGAGGTTGTGCCTGTCTCCAAGGGCTCTGCACTGTTCATGTGTTCTCATTCTCTCCTAGGCAGGCTCCAGTGTGGTTCCTCTGAAGACAACCCATCAGTGGTGATGCTACAGGACAGGTCTCATGTGAGGTCCATGATACAAAGGGAAGCTCTGCACTTCCATAGCTGATGGGTGAGGACAACAGCTGGGTGAAAGGAGCTACCAAGAGTTGGCAGGATGAGTTACAGCTCACCCTCTGTGCATGACTTGTATCACAGCACCCCCACCACGGCCAAGCCAGACCCAGGGACTGCTCTGGATGTCAGTGTATCAGAAACAGCCACCATAAGCCCTGAGACTACCAGTTTCAACAGCACCAAATTGCCAGATGTGGCCAGCACTGGAGCTGGCATGAGCACAATGCTGCTGTCCTTGGGGATCATTACTGTCATTGGGTTGACTGTAGCTATGGTAAGTGAGCCCAGCTAAATAATCCTCTGTGTCTTTAGGGTGGAGAGTGGCAAGGGGTTCTAGGATTGATTTGAGTTGAATAATTTATTTGTATTCTACTTAAGGCTCACCCCAAACTGCTGGGAACTGATATTTCCTGAGATCCCTTTCTTTTTAAAGCCTTTATCCAGTGCTCCAATATTTCTGCAGTCTCCCTGAGGTCTCCAAATGGGATGCTCAGCAGGCCTAGAAGAAGCCTTATGTAGTATCAGTATTCATTTTTAATAGCAACAGGAAGTTCAATTAAAAGAACACGAAGCAGATTCTGTTCTGACTTGTTACATGGAACAGCTGCATTGATTTAAACATTGTCAACACTGGGGCCCCTCAAGAAAGTTCATCCAAATTAACTGTTAAAGCAGACCGTGTTAATCTTCCCTGTGGACACAGAGTAATTGTTGTGGAATTGAAGTGCCCTGGATCCATCCTAGCGAGACTGGCTCTGGACTGCATGTCCAAGGTTGTGCTTGCTGGGCATCACTCCTTGAGGGTTTGCTGTGTCACTAACCTTGCAATGAATGCTGTGGGCAGAAGGCTTTGGAAACCATCGCTCTGGGCCCAAGAGGGGCAGTGCAAGTGCTGCAGTTCCTCTTTTGATATGTAACCCCATCATTTCCCTGAAGGCAGCCTCCAGCTCCCGTTCCTCATACGAGGAAGGGCTTCACTAACACATCCAAGCAGAGGAGCCTACTGCAAAATTTCATTGCAGGCCCCGGGAGGAGTTTTTCTAAAAGCCCCTAAGAAAACCTGGAAACATTGCCTTGGAAATGGTCCCAAGTTGCCCCGAGCAGCCTCGAGCGTCCGTAGTTCCCAGCACAAGGCTGTGGAGGCCCAGAGCCTCCGTCCTTCCAGCGCAGCCGCCCGTGCCGGCTCACCGAGGCAAGTCCCTCAGCATGCCCTCTCTGCTTCTGCCCTTTCTACTGGGGAGGGGGCAGCAGCGCTTCGACAGATGAAAACTACGAAGGGAAGCTTTTCCATCTTCTCTCAAATTGCAACATATGTCCTGCAGCCCCGGAAATGTGCCGAGCCACACCTAATAATGCACCTAAAACTCTTTGACTCGTACTAACACTCCTAATCACAGGCCACTCGAGCACTTGGTGCGAGGCGTGATGTGCTGCCGAGCTCACACTGATGCAGGTGAAAATTTCATTTTCAGTTGGCATTTCTCCCTTCCCCCTGCTTTGGAGCACAGTGACACCAGCCTTCTGTACCTCTTTCCTGTGTGCCCTGGGCCCAAAATTTCTCTTCTCAGCTGTTCCCCATCCTGCCAGGACTGTAATGTTGTAATGATGGTTCTCTTTCTCCTTCAGGTTCTGTATATCAGGAAGAGGAAGAGGTAAGTAATGTCTGTTGTTGGCTGAGGGGAACTCAGTGCTTCAAAATCCAGAGTGAGCTTGGAGGGACAGAGGGAGAGTGTAAGCAGTGGCTGTGTGAGAACAAGGCTGCAGGAACAGCTGTGTGTGACAGGCAGGGACACTGCACTCCTGGTCCTGGCCCATCCTCTGACACCAGAGCTTCAAAGACTCTTCCACAGCTTTGGAAGGAAAATTAGGTTGAGCAGGAGGAGGTTAGGGATCCTGCAGACCCTTCATGCTTCGTCTGTGAGATGCACCAAAGGAGAGGAAAGAATTACGGGTGTAAAGAGAAGCTGGGAACTGTGTCATGAAAGGTGTGAATCTCAGGTTTCTGCCATTCCCAGATCCCTGTGTTTTCTAACAGCTGTCAATGGCAGCAACATTAGAGCAGAGGTGCAGCTCTCTAGCCCAAGACTTAGTGTCTTAATTGCCTGGCCAAGCTCCTGGCTGAAAATAGAGAGGAGAGCAGCTTGCAGGGAGACACGTGACTTGTTTCTTCTGTCCCTGACAGCAGGACAACGGTGAAGGTCCATTAGCTGTGGTACCTCCTCCCTGACTGACTCCTTGGGGCAGGCCTGGCCTGGCCACAGACTTTGAAGAAGAGCTGCTGCCCACTATAAAATTTCCCAGCCTGACCCAAGCTCAGGTCTGGGTACTGCCACAGGGGCAGCTAATGCTTGGCCTGTGAAAGCAGCACTGCTGGAGATAATGGTTGTGCTGGCAAACTCATGCAAAGGCAGGGAAAGAATGTGTCATCCTCTCACTCGCCAAAATAGATATTTGTGGTGACACTGCCAGTAATTGCTTGTGTATTTTACTCCATCACCCTCCAAAACTCAGCTACAGCCTAAGGCAGGGCTCAGTGTTTTCCCAGGACCATGCCCACCCATCCATCATCCATCTCTGAGCTGCCCAGTATTTAGGGAGACCCCTTGGAGCAATGAAATAAGAGTAAGAACAGTCTGTCCACAGGCACCAGCCTCCTGTGAGAATCTCTTTTCTATTCTCTACTCATTATTATTTTCTTTTTATTTTTATGTACTTCAGCCCCACAATTAAAGTACTATTAGGTCACTGGAGCTGGAAGTGGACTGCTGCTGGCAGACAGTGTGACGTGGCAGGACAGGCTGTTAGGAGCACGGGGACAGGGGGAGAAGTCACAAAATGCCCAGCCAGCATGTTCCACAGGCTCTTTTGTGCTTATCTTTTAAGGTCTGTGGGAACTTAAATCCCTGTCTGATTCCTGTGTGTGTAATGCCTGCCAGCATAGATTAGTGATGGCAGTTAATCCCTGTAGCTGCACTCTGGGTGTCTTCCACTCCTGCCAGCTGTGGGTTCTTATCCTCATCCCTGCAGGGCAGGACACAGCCCTTATGCAGCAGGAGCCAGAGGAGCAGAACCCCTGTGCAGCAGGAGAAGCAGGAAGCCTCAGCAGTGGGGTGGGGAAGGCAGCCTGGGCACCTGTCCTTCTCAACCAACCCTTTTCCTCCCCTCTCACGGGCAGGTTGGAGAAGCTGCGGCACCAGCTCATGCCCATGTACAACTTCGATCCCACTGAGGAACAGGATGAACTGGAGCAGGAGCTGTTGGAACATGGGCGAGATGCTGCATCCTCCCAGGCATCACAGAGCAAGGTAGGAATGTTACTGCACCACTGGTACCTGCAATGCTTTACTTGCAGCATCAGAGGGGTTTTGTAAGTGAAGAAACCCAGGTAATACCTCAGGAGGACTTCCCCACATCTTCCAGCCCTGGAGGTAGGGACTTGAGCATTTTGGAGTGCTTAGGATGGACTGAGGAGTCAGGCAACTGGAACAAAGTGCTGGTTCTACTCAAGTAGGAGAGAGAAAAGGGCAACTTGAGTAATTAGGGGTCAGTTTACTACAGTTTACCACCCAGGGCACCACAGTGCAGCAGGAGGATGAATGCAGTCTTCTGGGAGACAGGGCTTCAATGGCCACAAGCACTAATGCTCCTGTGCCCTGGGCCTGAAAAGCAAGTAATTTCCAGCCAATTCTAAGCTATCCCCACTTAGCCTAAGGATCCAAGTGTGGAATGAGTTAAGTGTGCTGGAAGCCCTGAAGAGCAGAGGCAGGAGAACCTCCACACTGCTGGGGCACAAACAGCTGGGCTTGTCAGCACCTCCAGGCCAGCCTTGCTGGGCACAGAGCAGACACCAAAGGGAGCAGGGTTCTCTTTGGAGTTTGGGGAGAGGGGAAGAAGGCTGTGCTTTGACTATTTCTGAGTGTTCAAAGGTGTGCAGTGTGCTGAGAAATTCCTAAGTCCTCAGAGACCACTGACCTACTGCAGCTGGGAGTTAGGAAAGAGCTTGATACCTTGGCCAGTTGTTTTTGGCTAATGGTCCAGGTGCATCTTTGGCAAAAGGCTGTCTCCTTCCCGTGTACCAGGAGATAGGAAAAATAGGGAAGAAAGGCTTCTCACTGTAACCTGAAGACAGCTTCACAGTGTTTTCAGTTTCCTTTGTCACCTCCACCACACAAAAACCCTTTCTGGAACAGGTATGTCTCATCCAGTGACACAGCATCTCCTTCCTGGAATTCCTCACCAGTTGCTCTGTGTTGCCTGTGTCTTCCCCTGTTTTCCCTGTCCAAGAGCAGGAGTTCTTCCAAACAATTCTCAGTTGCCACACAATTTACACTATCAGTTAATCTGTAGCAAGTCTGATGTGGGCAGAAAGGGAAAGAAGATAAAATAAACACAACTGCAATGATAAAATACTTAACTTGACCTTACCCAGCCTGCCAAAGAGCCCAAAGGAGACTTGTGTATTTGGAATATAAAAGGTAGTCAACGTATGGATTATGCTGGTTTGGGAAAGCAAGAAATATGTTGTATAAAAGCAAAAGCTCTTGTCCTCAGAGTAGGACATACTGGGAAAACGTCAGATCACTCGATTACTCCACACAGAGGACATTCCTGCAGGTAGTAAAGGGGGGACATTACAAGGCCAGAGTTACCCTTAGCACAGAAAAAGCAGATCCCTCCTATCGAGGGACTGGCCAGCAGGATACCTCAGATCCCTCCAGAGCTTGCCAGCGCACATACCTCTGCTTGGAAAGTAAAAGAGTTTAAAGGCTTAATGTGATAAGAGAGGGAGAGTCTTAAAACAACAGCCCCAGTTCAGGCAATGGCACGTGTCCAGGCCTTCTGGACGTGTCAAGTCCTTTCACACTGCCTTGTATATATAAATAGGGAGGCCCAGTAATCCAATGATGTGGGGATTTTAAACTGGCACGGATGTGCTGGCTTACACTCTCCCCCACTGTATTTCCCTGTCACAGCCTCGTCGATGCCTTGTTAGCCAGGCAGCCTCCCCTGGCAGGGGTGCTCCGTGCTAGCCATGCAGCCTGTGCTGGCTCTCACAGGGCTCTCCCTGCCTCTCTGCAGGTGCTGCTGGCGAGCCAAGGAGGCCTGCAGAGACCCAACCGCCTGGTGTTCACCGACGTGGCCAACGCCATCACCGCGTGACCGCGCCAGGAGGGTGACGCCGAGACAGCAGAGACTTCCCACGAGTGCGGCTGGGGCACAGAGCCTGGCTGCTCACCCTGGTGGTCTGTGTGACACGTGGGCACGGGAGCTGCCATCCCTCTGGGGAGCAAAGCCCTTGTGAGGGCAGTGGTGATTTTTTGGTGTGTCTGTTCCCGGTGAAAGGTCCTGAGCTCCAGTGTCTGGGCTGGCTGGCGCTGCCTGAGTCCATCTCCCGAGCTTCGTGCTTCGGAACGGCGCCTGCTTTGTGCAGATTCACGTGTGTGCTCTCTGGGTCAGGGGAGGAGGAGAGGTGCACAATTCAGACACCTTCCCCGCTGGCTTTGTGTCACCAGGCCCCAAGGGAGGTGATTAACGAGCCTCTCTGTGCAGTGACCGCAGCTCTGGCAGGGTCTGGGAGCAGGGTGGGGGTGACTGGTGGCAAAGCCCCTCTGAGCAAGGAGAGCTGACTGCCCCAGCTGAGTGGTAAGCTGGGGCACAGCAGGGAAAAACACACACCACAGGACTATCTCCCCTGGGGTGTGTGGGCTGCTGATAAACAAGCACCCAGGGTGATGCTGAAGCGTGGGGAATTCACCAGCTTTAAAAAGTGAAACAGTGAACATTTGGCCAATTTCATCTTAAATGAGGAGGTGGCTGAATATCCCAAATTAGGGCAACTGTAGAGACAGAGGGGAATTCACACAGTTAGAGGAAGGAGCTGTCAGACTCTGAGTGACTGTGCTGCTGAGTGAGAATAACAGTGCTTGGGCCACAAAGAGGAGTCAAGGAGAACTGGGTTTCTGATACCACGTATCCCTCCTGCTTTGGCTCAGGGAAGTTTCTACGGGGCAGAATGTTATCCAGAAAAAAAAATATTAAGCCTTGAAGTAGTTTCTTTTAAATAAAGAAAAACATCTATTGGCTCAACAGCCCCATGTCTGTCCCCAGAAGTGACTAACAGTTGGTTTGTACTTCCTTACCTGCCAGGACCTGCAGTCAGAGTCTTCTCTTCTTCCTGCTGAAGGGAACACAGAGCTTTGTGTTAGCCTCTACTCATGTCACCTGCTAGTAACAGGTAGGTGGGACTAGACAGGTAAGCCAGGAGTTTCCCTGTGGCTCTGAAGCATCTCTCTGCCCGTGCATCCCTGAGGGCTGCAGGAGGAAGAGAGTGCAGAGGGGTCTCTGGCCACCTTGGCATGTGGCAGTGCAGTGTGGGGTCTGTCCTCTGCAGAGCCCTTTGGTGGGCACCACCCCAGGTGCTGCAGACCAGCCCAGCAGCCAGGGGCCAGCAGCAGTGCCCAGCCCTGCACTGGTCACCTCCTGATCTTCTGGTTTGTGCGTTTGTCAATCAGATCGTATTCCATCCACAGTCAAAAGGGAATCAGGGCAAGCCAAATTTTTAACGCAAATCCAAAGCTCTATGAAAGGGGATGTTTCAGAGTGGCAATTCACATATCATGTGCTTTGTTGCAAGTTTGGACCTGCCATTTAGGTTTTGTGCTCACAAATATTACTTTTTCCTTCCCCATTGTGATTGTTTTTTTCCATATTCATTAAATGCAGGCTCTTTCCTGGGCATGTGCCACTGACCCCTGCAGGGCACAGCGCCTTACCAGCCCTCCCTCCTTCCCTGACACAGCTTCCCTTATGGCAGCTTTGCAGAGCAAAGTTGCTTCAATTTTTCATTATCCTGCTGTCTTTGTAAAACTCAGGAGTTCTGGGAGTATATTTGGGCTGGGAGTGTGGAAAGCAGCCCATCCTTCCCAGCCTGGAGATCTGGCAGGAGGCACTCCCAGGCTGCTGCTCTGCCTCCAGGGGTGCTGCTGGAAGGAAGGAGCTTGGCTACAAATACTCAGTGTAATCCAGATTAGGTTCTGAATTTGGATTCTGTTTGTGGGTCTTCCCAGAGGTTATGGCCAGCTGAGAAACAAACACATCCCTCCACACACACTCACCATCTCCAAGAGCTCACTGAGAGGGGACAGCCACGGAGACATCGGGTTCCTCCCTTCAGGAGCTGTTGTGCTGCGGCCTGTCACATTCCCATGTTCTGCAGCAGGACAAGGGTGCAAGCAGCAGCAGGGGTGCATGGCCATCCTAAATTACAGTGCTTCCCCTAGGAATCTTAGGATTGGAGCTTCATTGGTTGTTTTAAACTCAATAAAAGGCAAGTTCCCTCAGTCCAACAGCCCACTTAGTGCTCTTCCCCCAGCAGGGCACGTGGCAGCTCCGGTGCAAAAACTGCACCTTTCCAAGTGAATGCTAAGGTAAATCTTGTACAACAAACACACCTGCAGAGGAGTTCTCTCCAGCCCTTCTTCCTGTGATGGTAGGCTTTGTCCTGTGATGACTGCCCTTAGGTTAAAGTACAGAGAATAGAAGAATATGATGGGTATTTGCTGGGCTTGTACTGGAGTGTTCTTTTAGTTCCATCATATCTCCTTTCTCAGTTCTTGGAAGTGTATGTATAATTTAGCAGAAGCAACATGATGTAATTTAATTCAAGTGTTTCTGTGTTTTAAGCAGCAAAATAAAATTAAACTATTTACATGAAAGTCTACTGTGATTGTCTTCCCTCCCTCCCCCACCATTGGGGGGAAAAGTGTATCTTTGGTATCTGTTGGTAATTTGTGTGCAGAGAATTCCCCTACTCTTCAAAATCTGAACCAAGTGAGAAAAACCTGAAAGGAGAAGCTGTGCAGGGGTCAAGGTTTGGTGTTCTACAGCACAAACTCTGACCTCTTCAGGAAGGCTTGATGGAGAAGTTGGGAGAGCAGGAGCTTCCAGCTGGGCCAGTCCTGGACATCCAGAGTATGAAAAGACAAATTCCACCTTGTCCATTTGCCATATTATCCTTTAACCAACTGAATTCCTGCACAAACTATGGGTTCATCATCTCACCTGCAGCTCTGCCCACACTGAGGTGAACAGGCAGCAGTTGGAGGTCTGTGGTGACACTGTTGGTGTACTTCAGGTTTGCTTCTGCCTCAGTTTCTGGCCCACAGCCCCAAAACTTGGCAGTAGTTAGGGAAGCTGTCAGGTTAACTGAAGAGGCAATGCATAGGAACAGATTAATTGTCTGAAAATACCTGTACACAGCCCACAGGACAATGTGGGGGAGAAAGAAACCTGACTGTGAGACTTCTGGATGTATAGATGGAGCAGAATTGGCTTGTGTTCAATCAAACCTCCAAGATACACAAGAGGATGGAATTAGGTACCCACATTTGGGCTTAAAGGCCTTTCTCTTCTCCATGCTCATCATTTCTTGTTTTCATATCAGTCTGTGGATGCTTCTGAATGACCAAATCTTGCTTTATAATCCCCAAAACTCCAGATCAAGAGCCACTGACCTTGTCTGTGATGTGCATACATGTGCTGAGGGTGTTGCACAAGGAGGAGGCAAAGCAGAAGTCCAAGGGACTTATGTTTAATACCTTTATTTAATACAAATTTCAAGGCTAATTTGCAAGTTGCCAACACTCTTTATGCCTTCACCAAAACCATTTATGAGAAACTTCCAAACTTTGCTAGATAACAAACCTCATTTATCTTCTGTGTTTTGACCAGCTGTAATGGCCTCTTATTTTTGGCCAAGTCAAACCAAAACTGCCTGAGTTTAAAAACACCTGAAATGCATTTGCTTAGAGGTAGGTTTTGGCTACACAGAAAAGGTAACTAACAATATGAAAAAGTGTTTAACATTTAAGAAAAGACAACCCAAGTAATCGAGTGTGAGATCCTGGCTCTCTGAAGATGGCTGGAATTCTGCCCATCCCTCATACACATTGACTTCCATTCTAAGTCTCTGCATAAGCATGGAAGCTGAAGCTACGAGCTGGGATTTCAGCTACACACAGTAGCTCCCAATAGTGTGGAATTCTGCTTGTTCTCCTTGAGCACTTGCACTTCTATGGAGACATGTTTTCTACTGTGGCTTCCCAACAGAGTATTAAGAGGTAGAAAAGAATAGATTTATTTTTTTTTCAAACATTTTAAGAGGAGCACTTTGCCTACATTCCCAGAGGAACACCGCTGACCTACAGCAAATGGATTTGCTATCTCTAGCCAAGGCAGTTTCCACCCCTATTCCATACCACCAGCTGAGAAAGGTCTCACTGATGGCACAGGAAAAGCTTGAGTCTCTTGAAGATGTAAGCCCTTACCCATTTAGGAGAAGCTCAAAGTCCAGTCAGTCTCACACTGTAACAGGTATTGCTCTCAGGTGACAGGGCCTGATTAAATAGGCAGTACAGCGTTGCAAGCAGACCACTGAACCTGCCAACTCACCTGGAACAGAAGCTGGTAAAATATTTTGGTCTGCCACTGGAGTAGCCTTTGAATGCAGGCATGAGCAGAAGCTGAAGTTATGTGTCCACTGCAGAGCAGCAGCTCCCTCAGCTGATTTCAGTGGAGCACCAATTGCACCTTTGCATGTAATCGCATCAACAGTTATAGATTTACATGTCGTGTCCCACCTGGATTTATCCACGCAGCAGGAGCAGGGAGTCAAACCCTTCTGATGTCTGGCAGCACAGCTTATCCTCAGCATAGGATTTAGGTCAGTCCCTGGGATCTAATCCATTTAGTCCTTGATTTCTCTGCTGTTTGGTATCAGAGACACAGAAGTTTTCTGTGATGCAGTTTGAGCTGTGACCATCAAACTCCCTGCACAAGAAACTACCCTTAGGGCAAACCAGATACCACACAGAATCAGGACCAGGACTCTGATCACAGCTAAGCAGAATTAATGGGAGCAGGACTCTCATCACTGCTAAACTGGGTGGACTGGACAAAATGAAAGAAGAAGAAAAAAAAGCATTTCCCCTTTCTATTATCTCTCAATCAGGCCTTCCTCTCAATTCTGCATACGTTTCCTCGTGTTAAATAAATACTTGCCAAGGGAACAGAACTGATGAAAGGATAATAAATGAGCTCAATATATACTGCCATTTCATGGGTTTCTGCTATGCACCACCATAAATTTAAAGCCAATTATGTTGTGTTTAAATATTTAAGACTGTAAAGCTAGCCAATTTTACATCCTGTCAGGGATAATTGAAATACCCACTTTGTCCCTTTAATAGGCAGGCGGAACATCCAGGAGATGGAAAGGACCACCGGGATTTCACTGTTTGCAACTGGATATTGGAAACAGCCTCAATTCCTCAGAATTTAACAAGTTCAGCTCTGACACCAAAACCCCAAATCTGTGAACAGTGTGAGACTGAGAGTAGCTGACTGGCTGCTGCTGCCTCCCGAACCCTCACAAGCTTTTATTTGCATAGCTGAGACACTAGAGGACCCCACACACGCACTGGGGACAGAGGACACAACTAATTTAAATTGAATCCTGAGGCTCTGTGACAAAATAACTTGTGTAACTTTACAGACACTCCCTTGAAGGGGTGAAATGCAGTGGCTGTGACTAAGCTTGCAAGCACCGTGTCCTCAAATTCGGGGGCGAGGGGGAGGTGTGTGCCATCTGGCCAAAAGCAAGTTATAAGACATGCCCCTGAGCTGATCATGTTAAGATAATAATTTCAGAAGCAATCCCCAAGACATCAGGGTGTGAACTTTCCCCCGAAGCATCCAAGTTACTGGCCACTGGAGGACAGCATTGGAAAGCTGGAAATGCCATGGAGGTTTTTCTTTCTGATATAGTCAAGAAAGGACTCCAAGGCTGTCTTTGAGATGCAATCCCTAAGGGCAACTGAACAAAACTTAACTCAAGGCACTGCTGAGGTGGGATGATAGACAAGTTCAGCAATTAGCTGTGTAAATAGATTTCCTTTCCTGTATCTGCATTGCTGAGTGAACATTACCTTTCTGTTGAACTATTGCAGTCTCTGTCAGGGTAAGGCACCAGCTTATCCAAATATTTTTTAAGAAACATTAATATCCTCAACAAAAGATATACTACAAACTGTGAAAGGCACCTCTCCAAGAAGGCATTTTCCTTTTCTCCCCTAAATTCCTGTTTGGGTGCTTGTGCTAAGCAAGCCACCAACAACAGGAGAGGGAACAAGCCAAAATTATCACAAAGGAAAAATCTGAAATACAACATTTAAAATCCTGTTTGCTTTCCAGTGCTCTGGCTTCAGTGAGACATGAACAGGTGGCACATTACTCAGCTGTGGCAGAGAAGGTACTCAGAGATCTCTTAAGACCAGCAGTTTTGCCAGACCTGGAGGGGTCTTTTCCAGTGATGCCTAAGGGGAAAGATCATGGGAGAGAGAGGGTTAGAGAGGGTCAGAGTGTTGGGTCCAGCAGCCTTGCTGCCCAAGTGCCCCTTGCAGAACCTGTGCAGGGTTAAAAGGTGACAAGGATCCACTCCCAGACAACGGAAGGTCTTCACAACAACGTTCCCAGTGCTCTTGTAGCAGCTCCAGGCTAAAGGGAGCTCCTGCCACAAATGGCTTCCCCGGCAGCAGGGCTCAGCATGAGGCCACCGAGAGCCCCGAGGTGACAGCCTGTGTGAAATTGTCTGGTTGCTGCTATGGAAGTGGCTCATGATCAACCTCTGCTGAGAGCAGCTTTGTATTTATCAGGATCTTCAGGAGACACAAAGTACCAGGAGTGCCCCACCCGATGTTAAACATCAGGAAGGGAGATGTACAGAAGGCCTGAAAATTGTCTCAGAATGGGAAATGTTTTTGGCCACACGGGCTTGCTCTGATCTGTGGCTACCCCTGGCTTTTAGGAGAGCTGAGGGGACCATGGGGACAGCAAAGGGAACAAAGTGAGACAAAGAAGTTTGCAGTTGCTCCATCTCTTGGTGTAAAGAGAACAACACAGGGAAGCAAAGACAAAAAGGAGCAAGATCCTGAGGCTTCTCACACTTGTACTCTATTGGTAAAGCACAGTTATTAGGAAAAAACACTTTTTATTTATTTATTTTTTTTTTTTTTTTTTTTTTTTTTTTACTTAGGAGGCTAGGAAATGAGGTTCATCAATCTTTCAGTAGTGGTGCCCATGGAAAAGAAGACAAATGCTTCTTGACTCAGGCAAACAGAAAACATTAACACTAGAGTTGTGATTCACAGTGTCTGCAGGTAGCAACACAATAGAGCCTGATCTACCAACAAACTCCTGCCTGCTCCTGGATAACCTCGAGTCACCCATAAACAATGCCTTGGAAAAAACAGACCTAGATCCCCAGCCTACAGCCATGGGAAAAAAATACAGCTAGCTTTAAAACACCTCTGCCCCATGGCAGAGGCTTGCAAGTCTTGCATATTTCTACTTCAAACTCTTATTTCTTGATTTCTCCCATAACAGACTGACTGAAAGGCAGAGTCAGTCAGTGCTTTTTTCAGTAATTCATCTTAATCCTGCAGACACAAAGCCCAGGGCAGATCTCTTTCACACAGAGTTGTTCAGTGTACAACCTACTGGATGGGCAAGCACGTGTACCTTCCCCTGCCCTCCCTAGTGCAGCGCCTCAAAAATCCTCACCTGGATGGCGAAAGCAAACCAAGGAACCCCCCAATGACCAAAGCTCTGGCTGTGCCTATGGCAGAAGATCATTAAGTGAACTGACTCCTGCTAAGAAGTCTCAGAGATGTAGTGTCCTGCACAAGCAGCACTAAAACTTGCAGGCATGTAATATCTAAGTTAAACCCAGACTGGGTTAATCCAGAAACTACTGCTACAGCTGCACTGTGCTTGCAAACAAGCCCCAGGATCTACAGCTTGCAGTAAATCAGAACAGCAAGCTTCCCCTTTCAGTCAGAGGTTTTAAGACAGGATTACCACTCCATCTCAAGCTCCTGAGCAAGTAACAACTATTAAGTTTTCCAGAGAATTGCCAGGTTTCATACTCCACATGTTTATTCCCATTGATTTTCTAGCTGAGCTGGGGACGGGTTTGCTCGGGTTTTTTTGCAGAAGTGCCCACCTTCCCCAACAGCCAAAATCCCCATCACTGAGCACGCACAGGGCTTCGGGCTGTGCTATCATGTGCTGCACGGCTGCCCTCCCACCGACCGCAGCATCCGCTTATCCTGGCACATCTGCTTCTACCTCCCTGCAACAAGAGGGAAACAGATTCCTCCCGGTGCCACTCAAACTGAAAGGAAGAAGAAAGTGCCCGCAGCGGCTGCGGTTTGGGGCGATGCTCAGACGTGCCCCACGGCTGGGCGGGAGGCGAGCGCATCACCGAGAGCCTGCGGCGGTGCTGATGTCAGCGAAGGGCTCCGTGGCAGGAAGCGATACGGGAGCAGGAGCCCCAGAGGAAACTGAAGGGAGCAGCTGAGGTTAACTCCCCCTGGCCTTGCATCATGCGGCATTTCCAGGGACTTTCTAAGAACCCGAGGCCGGGTTGGGCTGCCCGGCTCGCTTCGCACGCTAAGGGCGGCGGGAGGAGGGACCGGCCGCGCTCCACACGTGGCACGACAAGGCAACCTCTGCCGGGCGGCCTCTCAAGGGAAAACATTCAGTGAGGGCTTCCTGGGAGGCTCACTGACGGCACGACTCAGTCACACACCGAAACGGCCCTGAAAGGGATAGGCTGGACTTGGAGTTGTTCTTTCCCAGGGCTGAAGTGAGGCTGGGGCTCTGGGTGGTGCATCTGTACCTTCCTACAGCAGCGATGACACTTATCTGGGATCTCATCTCAGAGGAGCTTAGATGACTTAAACTGGCCAGTGCCATCATTCTCTGTGCTGCTGCTGCCTCTCTGCCAGAGAGCACTGTCTTAGAGCCCAGGCCAGGAAGGAGAGAGCAGGACCATCATGGAGGCCAGCTGTAGTTATTCCAGAATACTAGAATGTCCCAAATACCAAAGCATCTTCTACTCATCTTTTTTTTTTTTTTTTTTCCTCTCAAGGCAATACATTCATGATGGACTGTCTTCACTGTGCACATAAAACAGCCTGACAATTCCCTGAGCCATACCTATAACAGGGCCTCAGATATGTGACTTCCTGGAAAGAGAAACATAGAGATTCTCTTCCCATTCCTCTTTTCTGCCTCCTCTTCTGCTGAAGTAGTCACAACTGAATTAGGTGGAAGGAACGTGCAACCCCTCCTGTTGTAATGTGCCTGGAAGCCTTCCAAATTCCCCTGTTTGTAGGATTTACCAGAATGACTGCAGCCAGTGCCAGAGTTCTGGGGATCTGTGCATGGTTTGCCAGGAGCATGGTTGCACAGTTTGGTCTCCTTAATTGTGATTACCTAATTTCAAACCTTGTGTGAATGGTGCCAAGTCCAAATTCGAGTCTCCGTTTCCCTGAGAATTTCCTTCCTGAGAGTCTCCTTCTTGGACCACTGGTTGAGGCTACAAAGAAAAGCAGCAATAATAAACAAACCCCCCATGTAAAATCAGATAGCGAGAGAAAAAATTGCAAATACACAAAGTAGATGGAAAGCAAAAGCCTTTGATCAGAGTTATTTAAATAAGACTGTGCAGCCCTGACAGCACATCCACTTACCACCAGTTCCTACATCCAACAATAGGGAAGAGCATGTGCCAGGGCAGTGTCCACACACAGTCCCAACTGTCTCTGAATCACTGTCACAATCCATGATAAACCATGATAAATATTGCCAGTGGCCCAATATTTGGAAAAAATCTGCCTATTATGCAGCTGTGGAGAAATTTTTTCATCCTTGAGAATACTTCCTCTGTTTCAGGGTATTTCCCTGTCCTGCCCAGCTACACATTTTGTCTGTCAACAATTAAAAATCAAGATGTCGTTCTTTTTCTTCCATGGTGGTTTTTTGCCTCAAAACACCTCTTCAGCTGTTTAACTTTGAACTGAAACACCAGAATGCTTCACACTAACAATTCAAGGTCCTCCTGCTTGTCTTTGAGATTTGTCAGTCCACGAATGACACTGACAGAACCCACTGGGTAAGGGTTTGGTCTCCAAGGCACAGCCATTTCTGCCTCTGATGCTTTTCCATAGAGCTTGAGGATTCCTATGTGAAGAGCTGGTTGCTTTGAGCACTGGTAACACACCACATTTCCTGACTCAGTGTACTTCAATATGATAATATATAAATGGGTTTAGGTCTAGCAATTTTTGTGAAATGCACTGAATAATAGTTTGTGGCTGTTGTGGGGTTTCACTCCTAATGATAAACAATATGCCACTAATTGTCCACAGAACTGAATGCCCTTATTGATTAAAAGTTTTCATCTTGTTTTCACACCTGAAATGTTCCATTTTCAGCTACTGATTCTTTACTAATCCTGTTTCCAGCATAAAAGAGCCTCCTGCTGGCAGGAATCAAAGTTTCTACGTTTATCAAATTTCTCTTTTAGCTTAATTTTAAGTTTCTTCTTTTGAAATGAACTGACATGCTTAGCAATCACTTTAGTCTTCCAAGACTCCTGGGAAGACAACCCCTCTGTCTGCTCTGACATTCCAAGCCTGGGAAAGTACTAGAGAAGTCTATTATATCTTGAATTCAGTGCAGCAGCTCTCCTGGGCTCTCAGCACTCTCTGGGAGCTGAATCTTAGAGGTGATCAGGAAGGCAGTCAGAGCTTCCCTAATGATTTCCAGGCCACTAAGGCTGAAAGAATGCAGTGGCAGATAGAGAGCCTAAGAAGAGCAAACACAACTGGAAGCTCCCCAGGATCAGTGACTGGAGAAGGGGAAAAGAACTAAACAACATACTCACCCACTTGCGGGGCCTCCCCCTTCCCCTCTTGCCTGCAGAAGGTTTCACCTTTATTGAAAACAAAGGGGGGAAAATATTTTCAGTTCTCATATTTGCTGGGCACTGTGACCAATATGCTGGACTTGGCCAGGGTGACCTCTGCATAAAGGTCTTGCCACACAAATAGCAGAAAAAGCTAAAGCTGAGGATGGTTGAGGAGGAAACACCTGCCAGCCTGTGCTGGTTGTGATTTATTTGGCAGTGGTGGAGGAGTAATGCTGGAAGGAAGCTGCTCTACAGGCAGTGGCAACACAGGAAGGCTGGGAGGGGTGTTGGGACTAAAACCACAATAACTGGTTTGTCCAAAAGTGGCAATTAAAACTGAGCTGAATTAGGGGCAACTTTCACTGTATTTGAGCTAAGAGAAACCTCCTTGCTTGTCCCTCTAGCAATGCTTCCAGAAGGGACAGCCAGCTTCTCTCTCCCCCATAAAAGAACATAAACCAGTTACTCTTACTGTTTCCCCAGTTACAGTAGTCCTTTTCTTGCTTCCTTTTGGCCTTCCTCGTGGTTTCTTCTCTGCCAGTGGTTCCACAGTATCCTCCTGGGATAAAAGGAGAAACCCATTCAAGCAGGATGATTCCTGGAACAACTTACAGCTTCTCATTCTGATGTGTCTTAGACTGTCTTACCCCAATAACAGCACCCAGACCACTAAATGGCAGGTGGTCTCTGCTTTACCAGCTGGGAGGTGCATTGGAAGATGGCCAGCAATACTCCTACCCCTTTATCTTTTGGGCTGGGACAATAAGTATGTTCCAAGAACCCTGGGCAAGGTTCCTGGACTGAGGCCTTCTTCATTCTATCTAACTACTGGTGTGGAAACAGGGTGATGGCACCTGAAAGTCCCCAGAACAGAACAGAGCCCTGTGTCAGTACAGAGATCTGGTCAGCTGCCCTCACAAGTTCCCTGGCCTGACCTGCCACAGCCTGTCCCATCCGAGGCACCTCTGAGACTCCCCAGGGAGCACGTCCCGCTGCTGTCCTCAGAGGCTGTGAGTTACCACACAACTCCTCTGCTTCCCTTGCTCTTTGCTAGTGAGCTACTTCCCAGGGCTGCCTGCAAACCCCACCAGGCTATTGCCAGACCATCCCCAGGCAGCCTCTTAGGATGATGTGCCCTCACCTGTGGCTGCTTCTTTGGTCTTCCCCTCTTTCTCTTCTGGCCCTCGGTCAGTGTAGGTGGTGTGAGGTTCTCTGGCCTAGTGTTGCTCATGTTGGCACTTTTCACTGTTTGCAGATTAGAATCCAACAGGTTATTTTTCCATGGACTAGGAAAGTAAAAAAACCTTTTTTCCTTATCTTGTTACAGCTTCTTCTCTACCTGCAATGCTGAAATGGTGAGAGAGCATCAGGCATGACAGCTTGGTATTGTTTTTATCAGCTGGAAGAGTCCAAGACCCAACAAACTGTTAGAATCATAATTGTGCTTATGACCATTCTAGAACCATTCTCTTACCTGGCATATCCCTCAGCTTTCTGAGGCTTTTGGCCAAAGGAGCTCATTGCTCCAGGCACAGAACATGTGGTACCTACATCTATCTTTCCCCTCCTTGGCCAGTTTCATCTGAACCAACAAAATCCATGTCTGCAGCTCTCTGAACTCCACTCTTTGGAGGCTTCCCCTGCCTGAAGAGGAATGAAGTGGAGATGAAGTGGCAGTGACAAGTTCTAAATGTACCATTCAAGGGTAAAGCTTCATTTGGAGCTCACAGAGCATCAGATAGCAAAGTTAATCCTGAGACCAAACTACAGCAAAGAGAGCCTTACATGAAGATGCTTGAGGGAGCAAGTACCAACTCCAAGAAGCAGGCTCTGGAGATGCCCCTCAAGAGTTTGTTCCCAATCACTGACTGAACAGGTACTGTCTGGAGAGATGGCCCGATTCAGAGCACTCAGCTTCTGGTCCTACATGAGGCTCACTGTTTCCTGCATAACACAAGCCCCCCAGACCTGGGTTTTGCTGGAATCCTCAGCACTAGCTTTGTCTGCTGGAGGTTTGTATCAGCAGGACAGTCAGCAGCCGTCCTGTCCCCAGGCTCTAGTGCCTGCTGTGGTTGGAATAAGTCCTGATCTGACTTGTTAGCTCTCAGAAATAACCAAGATCATGAGCTGTTGAGGGTACATTGGAAACCAGTGACTTTCCTTGCTTCTGCTTGAGGTTTCCCCTCTGGCATGTCTGCCAGAGAAGGTGCCAGTCTGACTGTGAGCCTTGATCCCCTTGCATTCTGAAGAACTGGGAAGAAGGAAGTGACTTTGACCAGAACCTCAACAGATACCTGAATCCCAGGCACACTGAAAGAGGTGGGGGTCATTGGTCCTGCTTGTGTGTGAATCAAAACCTACCCAAGGATCTGAGTTCAGCTCTCAGTTTGCTGACCTGCTTGGAAAAGGCATTTGCAGCACTCCCCAGACCTTGGTTCTCCTTTCCTTCTTGCACAGGAGGGAGAGCTCAAGAAGATGACAGGGGATGAGGAGTCTGGACAGAGGCCAGCAGTGCTGGCTGAATCCTCTTTTGTCAGTAGTTCTTACCACAAAATAAATGGCTCAGAATAGCACAGTTGATAAAGCAGCACCATTTAATGCTTGGGAAAGGCGCTTATAGATGAACTGTGCATTTCTACCTTCTCTGCAAAGCCCTCGCCTTCCCCTCCTCACCTGGACACTGCAGGTATAGTCTGTCTTGCCTATAGAAGCTCTTCCACCTCCCCCTGAGACGTGGGGTTTTTTTGCAGGTCTTTGCTTTCCCTTTTTTATTTCTCCTTTTCCACCTGCCAAATGAAGGGTAACAACAGCAGGTTTAAAGAGCTCTTTGTCCTGCCAGCCTTGAGCGCCGCTGTGTCCCCAGGGCAGTCTCTGCCTGAGGCAACAAAGGCAGCACTGCAAACAAGGGTTCAGCTGTACCACACAGCAGTGTGGCTTTTTTCTTCAAAATGCTGCTGGAGGGCAGCAGCTGGGTTCAGTTCCAGTTCATGCATGAGCAGCCCTACCTAGTGAACTCCCTGGATGCCCCTCTGTGAACACTGCAGGGCCCCAGCTCACTCACAGGTGCTGCTGCACACTCGGCTTTTCTGTCAAACCGTCTGATCAGAGGGCTATGGGAAGACTACAGCACAGGTCTCCAAGGTCAGGCTGCATCTGGAGGGGAGACAGTTAGGGAAAAAAAGTTTCTTTGTACTTGCAAGCCACACACAGTTGTCACCAAGTCCCTGAGAGACACACGAAACACTCGCAGTCTCATTCAGACTGTTCCAAGAGCTTTGTAGTTCGATCAGATGTTCAAGTTCCAAAGAGGAGAGGGTCTTAACTGAAGATGACAACAAATGCACTGCCCTCTGGCCAGCTGCTGCTCCCTGTGCCTGCACCTACTGGTCAGAACTGGGGCTCACACGGGCTGATGTTGGTATTTGGGGCTGGCTGAAGCAGGAGAGAGTGGCTGAGGTGCACAGGTCTGGACTGCCCTAGGAGCAGAGAAGTCCCTCTTTCCAAAGGCAGGTCTAAGCCCCAGCTCATGCTGCGCACATCTGCTGCTGGAGCAGCCCTCGGTGCTGCAAAGGTGGCTCGAAGCCTCTGGAGCCAGAGCCTTCCCTCAGCCACCTGTGGAAAAGGAACAGATATGGCCATAGGAATGGGTAAGTGTGAAAGTGCTGTCCAGGCCAGGTCCCTGAGATTACAGCTGCTCAGCTGGGGTAGGGGGTAGCTGTGCTGACAGGAGTGTGGAGTTAAGTACTTGCATTCTACTTTTCAGTTTCAGATTGCAGTTTTTGCTTGGTCACTGCAGGTTGGACAACATCACAGAGACATGCCACGGGAAAACTGCCACCCTTCACTCCATGTTCCAACACAATGTTTGCAGTCACAACAGACCCTGAAGCCATTGCTCTTACAGACACAACCTCTCTTGAGTTCACTGCAACTGAAACCTGCATTGAATCCAAATTCTGTGTGTCATTACTCAAGTGGGAGCAACCACAGGGGACAGAATTTGTTTTTTCCCAGATGCAAAGAAGGTCAGTTCTCACACAAAGATTGTTTGCTAAACTTTGCTGGGATGATGTGCTCTGGGTGTCTTTCATATATCTGGTGAGCTTTGTGCAGGCAGGACTGCAGACAAATGCACAGGGACTGCCATGAGATAGTAGTGATTTTGTTCATCTCTTCCACCTTCCCATCACCCACCAGAGGCACAAACTTCTCACAGCCTCATGTGAAAAGAAAAACACACAAGCAAAGCTACACAAGCACCAGCCCTAAGGGCTTTTGTAAGCTTTATGTGACTCAATGCAAGATGCAGACAAAGCAAAAGCATCCACTGCAATTCTGCTTCAAATTTCTTAACAACAGCTTCCCATGTATACATATAAAACCCCAAAGCCATAGTGACTCCCACTGTATACCAAAAATCAGGTATACCTTCCAGGGTCACTGCCCTCCCTGCTGGGATTGGAGCCAGCAGGACTGAATCCCAGACCTATACAGTGCCCACAAGGGCATGAGATCTAAAAAGCCTATTCAAATGTTTGTGGGCCTTAACTCACCTTTGTGTCAGCCATATACACAGCTTTGCAAATGGTGTGGGTGTGTGAGTGCACGGTCCTGGCAGTAGAGAGGCCTCTGTGTTGCAGAGACATCACCTAAAAGAAATCCCTTTGTGTACCAAATGCATTCCCAGGTACCTGGCAGAGGACAGGGGATCCTCACAGTTATAATGCTTTACATCTGGATTGAAGTGCTAAGTTGTACAAAGCCAGTTTTTCTACCATAACACATTCTCAGGAAAGCAAAGCCTCTCCTGGGGGCTATGAAGTTAAAGCCTCTCCTGGGGGCTATGAAGTTGAAGCCTAACACAGAGTATTGAACAGTGTTCTTGAGGGACTTTTCTCTTTCCACAGGTCACAGAGGAAGCCTTGGGAACGAGCCTGCTGACTTCAGCAGGTATATGAAATGGCAAAGCCACCCTCTGCTTGTTTCCTCAGGGAGGTTAAATTTTAGGCTATGTCCTTGGGAGAAACACAGTGTGGGTGCTTGAGACATCATCCTAAACCCCCAAACCCTGGGCATGATTCACAGCAAAGAGTGCCAGAAAAAGATTCTTTGGCTGTAGTGCCCACATACAAAATAAAAGCTCACAAAGCCTTTTCCAAAGCATAATAGGAGTGTGATTATAAGAGACCACTCATTATAGCCTTAACTCTGATGCTGTCTCTATAATAATAGGAAAAACTATCTACCAAGCACAACTCCCACTCAGTGGCACAGCACCATTGAGCTGCTGTCACATGTGACAAAGCAAACCCTGGGTAACTTTACTGAACGTGGTCACTCTTCAATCCCTCTGGCAAAAGAGGAAAGAAAAAATTTGTCCCAAGCCCTGTATCAAGCAGAGGAGGATAAAAGACTTTGTTAGTCCAGACATCTAAGGAAGAGGACTAAGGAGGCCAGGCAGGGAGAAATTTCTCCTTCCAATAACTGCAGCAGTAACAATCTGCACTGGCATTACGAGAAAAGACTTTCACCTTCCAAGAAATCAAATGCTCAGGCCTTTTCAGATCTTTCCACAGATCAAGAAATAACACAGCTTGTTGCAGTTCCCCATGGACTGTTCTACCACAAAAGCAGGATAGCCAAGCTCTGGAATAGCTCCCTGAGGAAAGAGCAGTGACAGTAACACTCTGGCAAATGTGCCTTTCCTGCCAGATTTCTCTGTAAAATGAGGAACTTAGGGGCTACTAAATCAAAATTGTGGCAAGAGCAGGTAACTGCCATTGTCTCATAAATCACTTCTCAAAACCATAGCTAACATCTCTAGGTGATTTCCCTGCCTGCTTTGAGTGGCTAAGTCTAAGGCTTCTTTGATCTCATGCTTAAAAGTCTCTTAGTTCCTTGCCTGTTGGTTTGGGTTTTTTAAATGAGCATTTACTGTCACTTGTTCTTGCATCACCTTCAGCAGCAACGTTCCTCCCTCCTCCATTTTCAAACCCTCTCCACCAGATGAACACATCAAGCTGATCACCCTCATCTTGGCCTGGCTGAACAAGCTGGTCTGTTAGTTTCTTGGATGTGCTCATATCTCCTGATCATTTTCATTGTTATTTCCACCCTTTCCAGTCTGAGGTCACTGTTTCTCAGTATAAGGATTCTGACTCTCAAAACTCTTTTCAGTGAGGACATCTTGACTTATTTAACCTCTTACATATCTGAGAAACATGGGCTAACAACAGTTCAGCAGTGAAAATTCAGTTCTTGTGTAACATCAATAGCATCAGCCTCCAAAACAATTCAATCAGCAAACTATTCCAGCACATCCTGGCTGATAAAATACCCAGGTTAGGAGACAAACTCTTTAAGCTTACAGAGAACAAAAAAATACAGGAATCATATGGGTTTCCGTGCTCCTGGCAATGCCAGGGACCTCCTCAAGGTCAAACAGGAACTTCTGCAGCTCTACCAATAGGCTACATTCCCAGCTTTGTTTTAGACCTCCCTGTGCAACCCTAATGAAAGTGCCCTCATGTGTTTCAGTTCTCTGTGCACAAAACAGTGGCAGCTCCCTCAGTGCTGAGCTGGGCTGAGGGGGCAGAACCCCAGTGGGGCAGGCAGAGGCCATCCTGCCTGAGCCTCCTCTGAGAGAGACTGCAAGGCAGGCAGGTGCTGATGGCTGGGACAGGAGCTTATGGACTAAAGACCTTTCTACCAGGAAACAGTGCCAGAAGCTTTATATATATATATATTAGAGATGTGCAGAACTATGTGGGAAAAGTCTTGGGGATTATCGAGTTTCAAGCAATGCTGTGGACATGAGCACTCCCTGTTACTTATTTCCCAGCTCCAGACTGTCCAGCATCAGCACAATGTCAAGAGCTCTCCCTTGAACAAACCCCACTTGATGCAGAGCCTGCCAGCTTATTTCTCTCTGCCCAGAAACCCCCGGCAGTTACTGCTCTGAGAGGCAACCTTGCTCATCCTAATCCACACAACACTTAATCAGAGGAATACCACCTTGGCTCTGCTAGAGCTGGCCTAAAGTATTCCCATTCCTTCCTCAAACTGGTGGGGCTTTGCACTTGTCTGTGGAACGAGTCAGGTCACACATGCAGTCCTAGCTTGCACTGAGGTCCTGTTTGTGGCTGCATATGCAGGACTTCCCCTGAAGGTTGCCACAGCTTTCAAGGGCTCAGCCTCAATCCCACCTCAGCATCACCAGCTCCCAAGCCCTGCCAAAGCCTCAGTTTTCTTATAGTGAGAACCAGCAAAGCAAAGAGGCAGTTAAACATTACAAGAAGTCGTGGGAAAGCACTGCTTGATACCAGGACCAGCGAGGAAGAGAGATCTGGACTCTGTTCCTAAGTCTGAACTTGGGCAAGTCATACAACCTTTCTACATTTTCTGTCTATAAGGTTATGAAAAAAACTGAAGTATTAACACTTCCCTCCTCCTGGGGTGGAGAGATTGAGGAATAAGTCATCTCCGTTTGTACAGTGACACTAAGAACCAGCAGCAGCCGAGAACAGAGCAAGGCATTATGAGAGGAATGCACCAGCAGCCTCCTTCACATCGTCCTGTCAGAGAGCACGAAGGAGAGGCCATCACAACCAAAGAAATACTGCTCAGGATCAGCCACATCCTGCCGAGCAGCAAATACACCCTCACCCTCCTTCCCCGGGCAGCTGAAGGCTTGTGGGACTAGTTTGGCCCCAAGCTGTAAGCTGGAGTTCCCTGCCCTGAGAACCTGGCCCAGAGCAGCACTGCAGGGGGAGTTGGGGGTCCCCAGAGCCACTCAGCTCCTCTCACCCACTCCCAAACCAGAGTGGGCAGGGGACACAGGGCCAAGCTCACTGTCTCTACCCAAGGAAACTCTTGTCCCAAACTCAGGACCTCAAGTCTTAAGGCTTCTGCCTGAGGTTTAAGACACTTCACATTCATTATCAGGACAATTCCAGCACCTATGCCAAAAGTATCAAGCCAGATCTGTGAGCCTTAACACCCCTGTGCAGACTGTAGACTCTAGCATTATGAGTCTGTTAAAATTCTCCCTTGGGGTATTTGCCCAAACACCCAAATGTATTCTAAATGATTCTTTCTTCTCATAAAAGTCTGTCCAGGAACTTGCACGAAAAAGCAAACAGCCCAAGCACCACAGATATATTGATGGAAAACCCCCCACAGTATTTAAAAGGAAATAAAAAGAAAAGGAGAAATCTGTGTATCTGTTACAATTTAAAAATCAGAGTTATCTCACTGCAGATAGCATCAAGCCTCGTTCCTCTGCAGAATGTCTATCTTGTTCAGCCCAACTAGTGACATCTATAAAACACTGTCCACTTATGCAAACCCAGGAAATGGCTCTCCACACTTCCTGATGAGGACTGGCCTTGTGGCACCTGGCATGGGGACACACAAGGCAGCAAGTTCTGTCCCTCAACCTACTTCCCAACAGTCTTTCTTAATTACCAAGCTGCACCCTATTAATCCCCGTGCCTTAATAAACCCCAGCACGCTGCAGATGGGCCCTGCACACGCATTTCAAAGACGTGGTAAGAAAGGAACAAGATTACCTGTTGAGCAGTTGGGCAGCACCACTTGACCCGACCCCAGCAGATCTAACAGCAAAGGCAGGAGGGACAGGCAGAGGTCTCCAGCAGCTGACAGCCCTCCTGCACTGGCAGAGGCAGCTGACCCAGGTCTCTGAACACACTCATTTCAGGAGCCCTACAGCTCTGCGTGCCGCGCTCCCAGGGCGCGAGAGGGAAAGCGCTGCCAGTGACCTCCTTCTGATGGCAGCTCTGAGCAGTGACAGCAGCTCACACCCAGCTCCCCCCGGCCCACCTGGAACCCCACACTCAACATCACGACCAAAAGCAAGAAAAATTCTCAAGTAGACCACTGCCCCCAACCAGCTCATCCCACTGCCCCCAACCAGCTCCTGCCACTGCCCTGCTTACTGAAAGTAAAGCCTGTTTCCAAACACGAAATGAGTATCTGAGTAAAGGGGGCAGACCATTCACAGACTTCCCTCTTTGCAAATGCTAGAAAGACTCATGCTGGCCCTGTTTTATGAAAGAAACCAAACGAAACAAAAACCCCAAATGGGCAGCCCCAGGAAGGTTTGTGATGACAAAGTGGTTATTCATCTGAGTGCAAAATGTGCTCAGGGCATTAACTATAAGCCACAAATAAAAATGGAAAGCTGCCTTCACTTGAGCATAAACATGTTTAGGAAGGAGATGTCGCAGGGCTCTAAGTTAAGAATTCTGTCTTAATGACGTGAACAACCATTAGAGCTCACAGAAGTCCCCAGAAGTGTTTTACAAAGGAGAATGCAGACTTTTCATATAACTGCCTTGGTGTTTTTAAGACATGTATATTGGGATTTTTTGGCACATCACCATTAGCACTTAAAATATCTCAATCTGTACCTGTATAAAACCCATTGCATTATCTAGGAGACAAAGTCTGAGATTCTTCTTTATATCAAGCAGTAAATTGCTTACAGTGACAGCACCACTGAACAAACTGAGGACTAATTTTTTCTCTCAGAGTCATCCATATAAAAGATTTGCATCACTTGAGTTCCTCAGTAACTTCTCTAAATGTCAGTGTGGCACCTAAATCATTTACTGTGGTCTGGAAAAATATCAGTCTTGACCTTTTTAAGGGAAATGATGAACTCCTCGGTAAACAGGTACATGGGGGCTCAGGAAGTGTGTCCAGCTCTGGGGCTGCCACGTGTCCCTGGGAGCTCAGGAACCTCCCCTGTTGTGTGTGTGTCCCACATGTAAAGGGGGGACAACACACACAACAGGTAACATCTGGCTTATTTAGACAATATTTTCTTTGGGAAGATAGCTATTTCCCACCATGCAATTACACAGGTCCCGTGCAAAGTGGCTCAAGATTTTATTTGAAGCTTCTAATAACTAATAAAACAAAATCAACATGAAATGTTAAGAGAAGCCTTTGATCACTCCTGCAACAATGTCTGACCCCAAAATCATTAAACAGTTTACGAAATCAAGTACCTGAAAATTATTGTCTGTTACTGTATGTGCTTAAATACATCGAGCTTATTTATCAAAAATCTTCCTACAGAAGCACTACTGGATCATATGGAAATAAGCAAAATTTTTTAATGAAAAATATTTTTCTTTTCAATATCAGGAGAGACAAAGCTGCATATGTGCTGTACAAACATAGTGTAACCATAAGGACTGAGTCAGAATTTGAATTGTTACACTTTGTATGAAATGAATAAATCTGCATTTCATGCAAATACTCTCTGGCAAGGAGATACTAAACTTGATTCTACAACACTAAACCAGAGATGGTTGATAGTCCAAAAGTGCTGAAGAGCATGATTAATATTCTAGAAATTAAACTTGTAGTTAGGATATGTCAGAAATAAAATTGGAACATGGAGTCCTATTTAATCTTTACTGGGCACATATTGGAGAATAGTGTCTTTAATTTAATACCCACACTTCATAATTTCATTAGTATTTAAGGCCAAGAGGAATGATTTGATCATTCTGTATATAAATGACTGCCACTTAATCATTATCCTTGGAGTGAGTCCAAAACTATCATATTTGACAGAACCATCAGTCCAAGAAAATGTGTTCTTGGTTAGAAGACACAGAATCAGAGAGTCATATAAGGTTGGAAAAGACCTGCAAGATTAAATGGAGCCTTTGTCCAAACACCATCTTGTCAGCTAAACCACAGCACTGAGGCCACATCCAGTTGTTCCTTGAACACCTCCAGGGGATGGTGACTCCACCCCTCCCTGGGCAGCCCCTTCCAGTGCTTGACAAGTCTTTCAATTTGTTGGAATATTTTCTGATGTCCAATCTCAACCTCCCCTGGCAGAGCCTGAGGCTGTTTCCTCTACCAGAGTCTGATCCCCACCTGCCTCTTCTCAGGGAGTTGAGTAGAGGGAGAAGGTCTTATGGGATGCAGAATGTACCATGATCCTTGGAGATGTGTTCCAGTGGTTGATTCTTTTTAAAATGATGCTTAATGTACAGTGATTCATGTGCTGTCAGATGGCAGATGCTGGTTCTTATCATTCCTTGCTCAGAGCAGCACCAGCCTACCTCTTGCCACCGTCCCTGCTCAGCAGTACCTCGACACTGTTACCACAACTCCACTCACACTATTCTAGACAATTAAACACATGGAGCTCCTTAACTCTCACACTGTGAAGCCTTAAAATTATTAAAGAATTGGTTTTTTTCCACTCTCCTCTTCTCCAAATATCAGCACCTTTTAAGGAGAGGGGGACCAAAGCAGCTTGCCCACTTCAGGAGGGGCCTTTACTCTCATTAAACCACACCTGTGGTTTAACAGCCCAGGGTCATAGGAGCCCTTTGAGAACCCAAAATAACATTTTTCATTTCACAAGATGACCCTTCCATCCAATGAGCATTGCTGCTTCTTTTCAACCTTTGCCCAGTTCTCCACTGCCCTGTGCAACCCCTTTTCTGCCCCAGAGCAGCTCAGAGAAGCCACTGTGGAGAGGAGCAGCTCCTGGCCAAGGGCTGGCACCTGGTCACCACTGCACATTCTGATTAAACATCTCTTTTGGAAGTCCTATGAAGGAGGAACAAGCCTGACCTTCACCAACTAGCAAAAAAATCCAAAACATCAGTAGCCAAATCTAGAGGACAGGAGTCCTCCAAAGCCCCTCTCCTTGGGTGGAAGGGGGGTCAAATTAGCAAAGGTTCCCTTCCTGAGTGACCTTGCCAAGACATTTATGGCTGAAGAGGGTTTTGTCTGTTTGCAGCAAGACTTGACCCACACAAGGGCTTGTGAGATAGTTACTAGTTTCCCCTAGGAAACAGCCAGATTTCACCACAATGCAGTGCATTTGTCTGCCTCTATTCCTATTCCTTATCTTCACTCTTCCAGAAACCACACTGGTCACTGTGGCACACTGAGATATATGTAGGCTAACACCAAGTGTAGATTCATTTGTGTATAATCCCTTTCTGTTAGACAGGTGTGTATAAAAAGCTTCATTCACTGCTATCCTGATCTTGTCAGAACCTCTCAGGTGCACAAACCTGTATCTCCTAACTGTCAGGAAAGCTACATTCATAGTAATTGTTTTATGCATGCTTATTATTCAGGCTGTATTAATGAATATTTTAACTGGAGATTAGGCTCAGGTGTGATTTCCACAAGATAACAAATAGATTTGACATGCTCTATTTTATGATTGTAATGGAAGTGTGCCCCATAATCCTATATTTCTTAATTCTTTCATATTATATTCACCAGCAATTCAAACTCTCTGGATGACACAGGGTTACAAAATCTCGCTCTGAGAAAGTTAGGGACTTGCTGGAAGGCCTCCAAAAATCAGAGGCTTAGAAAACAGGGCCTTGTGAGGAAAGATTGAGAAACTGGGCTGTTAAACCTAGAGATAGGAGAGCAGAAAGGATATGATAATGGAACAGTGCAGCATCTAGGAAAGCAATAACGTGTGGCTAGGATAAAAAGTTAGTTTAAATGCAGAAGGGAAAGTTAAGATGAACACTGAGGAAAGTCTAATGGCTTAATGGTCTGGACAGCAAACCACTGGAATAAGTTATGAGTTTGTGGAGCCTCTTCCCATGGAGAAACTAGAGGTGGGTCACACACAGGTACTAGGGCTGGCATGGATGGTGCCAAGGTTTCATGAGGCATGAAGTGTGCTTGGCAACTCCTTGGGCTGCCCCCCAGCTCTCTCTCCTGTGACACGGAGTTTCCAACTAGGCCATGGTTAAATATGTTTATGCAGAACTGTGTCTATCAAAGGGCCAGAATAGGTGATTCCTGGAGACCAAAATTAATTTCTACTTGTTCCCCACAGCTGCAAAACCTCCTGCATGGGCTGTGTGTGACTTTAGAATCCAGCTGGTTCCTCAGCTACAAAGTTTGTGATTCACTTTGGGAAAGCTAAAGAAAATTTCGCTATTTCAGGCCCAAATTCTGTCAATTAATTACCAGATATGGTAGAATTTGAATTGCAATATGAAGCATAAATCTTGGTAAAGCAATGCCATAAGCATTGTCAGCTGGTAAGAAGGGTGACCTTTTTCTACCTTTCTAGCAAGACACAGTTACTGTTCTGACAATGTGCAGACAAGGAAGGTGGGACAATTGAGAATGTGAAGAGGGAACAGCTTTGCTGCAGGCAAGAAAGGTGCAGTCAGAATTAGAAAGAGCTCACACTTTGCTCGATAAAGCCATGTGGAGACGTTGTGAAAGATGGCCTGGGGATGGCCTCGAAGGACCTTTGTAACCCAGAATGAACCTTCCACCAGCAGACAGCTGAATATGGATGAGCAGTGAGAAAGTGAAGACTGGACAAGTCTCATCTGCAACCAGAGACAACCACGAGCATCATCCTAGGGATCCATGGCAAACAGTCCTTACCAGAGGACCATCCCCTGAGATGCAGAGCAGCAATCTCATGGCTGGGGAGCACAGAGTGGCAGGCGCAGCAAGCAGCACCCCAAAGACTGGGGGCAGCTGTACATGTGGAGGAAAATGGACATGTCTGAGGGAGTCAGCTCAGGCCCATGATTCTCCCTCAGGCTGCCATCCAAAGGAGCAGCACACAAAGCTGGGCTGTTGAAAGGAAGTGCAGGAGCTCCTCACAAAGTGACAGAGCAGCCCAAAGATGGTTTCTGGTAAGAGAGTATTGCCTGAATTTCTGGGAGAGAGATGCAGGGTAAGACAAACCTGCTTCTCCTCCACATCAAACAAGGCCATTCTAAAGATTGCAACACTCAAGCTGTGATTGTGTCCTTCTTCCAGTGTACCTGTAGAAAGTTCTCAAGTAGACCAAAGGCCAGTGTGTCCCAGCAAGAGAATCAGTGATGTGACCTCAACACTTTGTCAAGGAAATTCATGCTGAAGGAGTGACAATACAGTGCATACCATGTTTCCTTCCCTGATTGAACAACATATATCCCATGTGCAGCTTCAGGACATCACTAGTTGAATCCTCCTAGGTCTTACAAGAATGAAAGGGGAAGCTCATCTCTAAATACTCTCAAACTTCTTATGACTGGGCTGAAGGGCTCGTGCACTCAGGCTGTTTTGGGAGGGTTATCTGCAAAGAACCCCTGAGCATACTGATGGCTCAGCTGCAGAGCCTACAGGACATGCCCCTGGCAAGGTGGCTGCTTTTACTGCTGTTCTCTTTGCCAATTCCATCTTACAACAAACAACTTCAGAAGGAAGCATTCCCTTCTCTGGAGCAGGACCAAAGCAAATCACCACAGAGTTAACATGTAAGGACCTCAAGCTAAAAGGTACTGAAAAGCAAGAATCAAGGTGCAAGGCCTACTTAGTAAAGCCAGATGACCAAGCTACAAGGACTTCAGGACAAGGGACTAAGATGACTTTAGTCTCAGTATTAGCACTGTGGGTGCAGAATGCACACTGTTAGAGGTGTGACCACAGCCACAGCACGGCTGGAAGAAAGCAGAGCCCCAAGTAACTGAACTTGTGTTGTCCATACCTGACACAATTTGTGACCTACAGTTTGGGCAGGATTTCACAACACAATATATTATCTATGCTTGTCCTGTTCTTATCCCTTTATTTCACTATCCTTTGAGCAAAGGCACACAGCTAGATAAAGAACACATCAGGAGGGAGAAGGGAGGGAAAAACAACGATTAACCAAAATATAAGTGCCTGAAGTGTTGCTCCCACTCCTTTACCAAGCACAACCCAAATCCGGGGAAGAAATCAGTCATGCTTCCATTAACTTCAGAGCTGCTCTTCCAAAGCTGCCGTGCCAAGGACGCCGTGCTCCGTGTCACCACACAGCGGCACTCTGCCCACGCATTTCCCACAGGGAAACCGGCAGGGATTTTTCCCCATTACCAAGACACGACCATTTATGCTCATGGCTGAGCAGGCAGAGCTTTCAGAAACCACCAGTCTCTGAAACACATGCAGCTTGGAACCCGCAGAGATGGTCAAACACCTGCTCTGACAGCACAAGCATTAGCTGATTACAAGCTGTTAGAAATCAAACAGTAGGAAAATCTGATTTAAAAATTGCTGGTAAGTCTATTCTTCAGATCCTTTTGTCTCCTTCCACCCTCTTCTCTGCACACTTCACTTGCACTTCAGCATTCTGGCTCTGCCGTTTTGACATCTCAGGTACTTGACCCCACTTCTTGCTTCCATAACTCCAGCAGCACCACTCTAAACTCTGGTAAACCACTTATTCTCCTTTGCTTCCTTAGAGGAAGAGTCCCACCGACTCCCAATGGGTTACACATCCATCAAAACACGTCTCTGCTAGGCACGCATGGGTTTGTTAAAGGTGACAATGATGGTGTGCTGATAGGGCTGTGGCAGAGAAACAGGACTAGGCAAGGGGAAGTGATGGAAAGGAGGGATGAGCAGGGAAAGAGCCATTCACACAGGCTTTCCTGATACGTGTTGCTTTTTCTCCTTAAGTGCTAAATGTGCAGGGACAAACACAGCCTTCAACTTTATGACCTAAACATGACACATCCCTTGCACACAGACAAGGGAGCAGAGCTCGGGTCCGTAATGATGCACACAGAGAGGGAGCCCACATGACGTGAAAAGTCCTGCTCAGCTCTCCCAGTTGGCCTTTGGAGGGGGCCTGTGCTGTAGGTGGGACTTGTCCTGCTAGTGATAAAATATGTCCACCCCAACACTTTCCCCCAAGGTCCCTAAGCCACAGACTGCAGACAGCAAAGCAGGTATATTCAGCCTCCGGTGAGACAATGTGAGAATATGCAGGTGCTCTGAAGTCCACCCTGAGTTCTGCCCCTTCCAACCTCCACCCTCTCACCTTCTCTGCTTACCCAGCTCTTAGGGAAGGCCCTTTGCTGTGGGGACAGAGCTGGCACAGGTGGGTCCATAAGCAACAGTGCCAACGTGGCAATCAAGAGAGCACTATCTCCAAAGCCAAGGGAAGAGAAGTCTCCAGAAAGGGTCCTACCAATTTCCAGCTCTTTCTGATCAGTCTCCACCTTTGCAGCTGCCAGCTCCAATGAGCCAGGCTTGCTGCCAGTTAACCAAGCAGAAGAAGCTCAGATGCCTACAGAGATCAAAAGGATTATCATGCATGTATGACATAAATACCAGCGACAGATATTTATCTGGGTGAGGAAACTCCCTGCACAGCCAAACCTCTACTTGGAGGCTAGGTCAGAACTGTGAATCCATAAATTATGACACAAGATTTTACCTAGAGGGGCTTTGTCTTCCCCATTCAGGAAAGATTCTCAGATAAGAAAGCGGTATTCCTTAGGAGGGGTGATTCTGTTGTACACAAGAAAAATCACCCAGGAATATAAGTAGTAAGAACATTCATGATGGTTCAAGGTTTTCTTTGGAATCTCCTTGTTTTTGCACAGGGCAAGGCAATAAATAGTCTCTATTCATGCTCCTCCACCTTTGCTATACTTCTCAGTCATGTCACCCCCAAATTTCTCATTCAATCCCATACAGAAGCCATCTTTGGAATTTTCCTATTTCTAGTAAACTCCTTGAGGATGAAGAAAACAAAACCAGATGTGAAAGCCAATTAAAACAAACAAACCCAAACAACACTAAAACCAAACACACACACCCCACCTCTACCCCAGAACAATGCAATTGTGTTTGCTGGGTTGTTCTTTCTTACCTTCTAGCATTCAGTCTCTTAAGCCCGTCCTGGTGCTCCCGTAGGGCTATCTGTCAGAACCCCAAGATCCTAGTCCACTCCAAGCCCATGATTTTATATGCACAACAGTGACTGCTTTTCTCTGCACACCTCATTTTGCTTTCATTCACATGAAATGTTGTGCACCCTTTCATGGCCAGCCATTCAGGCTCAGGGTTTTCCAACAATTCTTCACTGTGGACTATGGCCTTTTCTGCCCTGAAAAACTTTATTTTAACCAAAAAGTTTGAAGTTTCACTCCTCTCCCTATTTTCAAAGGCCATTCCTGAATATGTTCAACATGACAAATCCCAGCACCAACCCATGAAACATCCCTGGGATCATTTTTCTCCCATTTTCTCCTGCCTTGTTTCCTCTCTCTTTGCCAAACATTTATATATCTCAGGACCTTCTTTCTGGAAAATGCCTGCACAGGTTCCCAATAAGGTATTTTGTAAAGGAACTTTGTCAAAAGTCTTACAGAAATCTAGTACCAGCTGCTTCACTCTTAACTACATCCTTTTCAAAGCACTCCAAGAGGTTTGCAAGACAAACCTCTTGCCTTTACAGACACCACATTGACTCTTCCAAAACCAACTGTGCTCATGTCATTGTCAAATACACTGTTTTCTATTACAGCTTTCACTAGTTTATGTACCACAGATGCCAGGCTTACAAGCCCTTAGTTTCCTGGATCCTCCCTAAACCTTTTTTACAGATAGATGCTATATTTACCCACCCTCCAGGCTTCAGGTGCCAAGAAATTTCTAAGAGCAATGCTACACACTGCCTTTGGCCATACAGCTATTTCATCCTTGAGTTCCTCAGGCCTCAGGTGAAGCCTCCCAGTCCTGGCAATTCGTTAGAGTTCAAGGCTGCTCAAATGCTGGATTCTGGATCCAAACCAGAAACCTGTTTTGCCAACATTTTATGTTCTGTGACGAAGTGGAGGAGTAAGAAGGTGCTATCACCACCCTCACCAGGCAGTCAGGGAGAGCTCAGAAGGCAGGGAGGTCTCATGAGAGCTGGGTATAAAGCCCTACAACACATCCTCCTACAAAAAGCCCTCTCACATACCCTGTGTGGGAGGGTGAATTGCAAATGTATCAGTGATCACTGTACTCGAGACCTAGCAGTGGAACTAGATGTCTTCTCCCAGTACTGACCCACGCTAAGCCTCATGCTCACGCTACTGCAGAGCAGCAGCAGTCACAAAAGGGATGTGTTTTCCACTCATTTAATTGCCCTGCCATTGGACCAAATGAAGCATTTCATTAAGTGGGTGGTTATCCTGGAACTTAGCCCTTTCAGCCTGGTCAAAATCCCAGCAGACAGCAGGGCCCTGGTGTGGCCCCTGCAAGCCAGAACACCAAGGTCCTAAGACAGAGGTACAAAGGAAACACGGTTAATGAGAGAGGCTGACAGGGGTTGTGTTGGTTAAGCTTTCACAGGGCTGACAGAGGAGATGTGGCTTCACTGTAGAGATGTGCACAGGAAATCACTTGAACTTGTGTGCTCAGACAGCTGGGGCAGAAGTTGTGATGGCAGACAGAGCTCCAGTTGCCTTCCCCATCCCTCCATCACCCCCAGACATGGCCACAATCAGCACAGACAAATGGTACAAAGACAGTCAGTCACCTTTAAGCAGATATTTCATAAATGGGATGTGAAAGGAGGTGAAAAAAATAAATCGCCTCCTTGTACTGCAGTGCACTGCTGTGGGTGGGATCTCTTGTGGCAGACCAACAACAGGACAGCTGACAGCCCCAGCCTCACCCACCCCCCTCTTCCCACCCCAGGGGTTCCAGGATGAGTCTCCTGGGTTGATGGAGCAAGAAGCAGGAGAAGGGCACACACCAACTGCAGAGGGATACAACAGGTATTAACTCACACCTCAAAAAAAGATGTTGCTTTGGGTTGTACTCATGAGTGTTGCAAATTTGAGGTGCTCAAAAGATGGCTGAGATTATTTACAGCTTCACCGAACACCTAGTAAAACCTCCAGATTGCCCATTCTTTTAATTTCAGATTGTAGGCTAGGAAACTTCTGCAACACACCTGGAGGCTTGAAATGGAACAGACTTGAGAAGCTGCAGTGTCAGATGAGGTTGGGCCCAGGTCTCTGCACTGTGGTTTACTCTGCCATCTGGCCAGGACATCCCCACAGGCCCCTGGCTTTTGCCAGGTGTAGGTCTCCAAGGTTTGGTGCCATGTCACCCCTGAGAGAAGGGGACCTCTTGTGCTTCAGGAGGTCTCTGTATCCATCTACTCTGCTTCCACACCATGGAAGATTTCTCCATCTCCCATCCCTGTCCTATTCCCAGTATATTTTAGAAATTTGCCACAAACCTTCTCTTTTTGATACCAGAGGCTCTTGGAATTCATCATTCTTCCAAAGGAGTCAATTTGCCCCACTTCTCTTCTCCTGCACATGTATTCCCCCTGTTCATTTGCCATTTTGTTTTCTCCCTGGTTCTTTACCAGGATTTTCATTTTCTCTCTTCCCAAGGACTTCACATGCTGTGCATTTCATTGTTTTACATCTCACTGATAGGATCACAACTGCTGGGAAAGTCAGGCCTCTTTCCCCTCATCTGATCTTAAACAAAATCAGTGGCTTTCAATCCAGAAATCAGTCCTGGATATTACAGCTGATCAGATGCAGCAGCCCTGGCAGCTTGTCACAGGCAGGTAATGCAGAGACAGGCAAGTTCTTACTCTTTCACCTTGCTTCTTTAATGGGCAGATCAAAACCACTAACAGTGTGACAGAAATGAAAATAAAGTCTCTGTGCTCCTCGAGATGTATTCATTAACCAGGTGCTGGGTGTGCCAGAGATTTCAGTAGCTTGGGGTTGGAGATACGGGCTTTGAATTTTGATAGCAGCAGTGCCATTTCAATCGAGGTGGAATTCAGATTCCACAGATATCAGAAGTGTTCATTAAGACAAAAAAGAAAAGGGAACTAAAAGAACAATCCTGCAGAAAAATCAGTCTATTCTGAAACATCAGCTCAGGCAAAGCAGGAAATGAAGTCTTCAGTCTGTTATCCAGCTTTGGACCCTGTTATTCCAGGAAGAAAGGAGAGCCCAAGGCATGAAGCACAAAGACACATGTCAGCTTGAAGTGCCCACGGATTAGTTGCAAGGCAGTGTTGAAAATTAGGTAGTTGTGGTTTTGGAAAGTCTCATGATAGCAACAAGATTGAATTAAGAAACTAGTTCTGCAGATTGCTTGAAAGTTGAAGGAAGCAGGCAAACATGTCTGGCCAAGCAATCTGTTTTTCTTATAATTATCTCCAGTTCCCAGAGAGTTTGCTCTGGTTTATTAGAAAGCCAGCAGCATCTGGCCCTTTGGAATCAAGCTTGTCCCTTCTGCAGGATTTAGTTGGCTAATCACAGCTTTGCCAGCCTGAGATCTGGTGATCTGCAGCCCACGAGGAGACAGGAATGGCCTGTTTAAAGGAGAGCTGATCAGAAGGGGAGGAGCAGTGCGGGGCAGAGCTGACAGGCAGCAGGCACGCACATTGGAGCCCATCTACAGTTCCAAACTCTCTCCCCTAAAGGAAATCAGATGGAGATCAGGCTTGGGATTCATTTGCAGGGGAACAATTTGCTTTTCTTATCTGGCCCTCCAATCCTATAGCACACCTGTGACATGATACCCTCCTCCTCATCTGTCTCTCATCCCAGATCCAAGTCCTCCTCCCTCCCTCCCGATGCCACACCATCCCACCTTCTCTCACAGCTCCTACCTGTGCCCACAGAGCCCAGGCACTTGCTGTGACTCCTCATTATGGCTCAGAATTTTCCACTGCCCTTTGCAGCCCTCATGGTTATTATACTCTCATCGCCTGGGCAAGTGAGCTCAATCTTCGCTTTTCTGATTTTCTGTTGTCTGTTTATTAGATGGGCCCTTTGTGAACTCAGCAGTTCACACTCTCCTGTGGTGCCAAGTGTAAAATTAATATTGACTAAAAAATCTGGGCACCTCTTTCTGGCCAGAGAGGAGACAGTTTGAATTAATGGGAATGTTATAGTGCCTCACACCCACTGTCATCCTTCTGGAACCTCCAGCTCTTGCTGCTCATTTCTAATTGCTGGCATTAACTCTTTATGAGAGTTTATGTCTGTTCTGGGTGCCCACAAGTGCTGGGCTGGCTGGGCATACCCAGGGCTCACCAGTGTCCTCCCAGGCAGCCAGCAGAGGTGGTGTGGTGTATCAAACATTAACTCCCTCCCAGCTGACAGGCAGGTAAAGCCACAGCCTCTGCCTTTACCAAGCATCCCCTGGTGGAGGGGGCTTGGCTGAGAGCTCTGCTGCCACCTAAAAGGACACAACTCGAGGCCACTTTCTACCAATCTGCCCATGAGGTTGACCTGTTCCTGCAGGCTGACCTGGCAGAAATGTCTCAGAGCCAGACTGTTCTGTCTCCATGGCCTCAGTTCAGCTCTCTGGCTGAGAGGTGACTACCAGGGGCTGAGGGGACAATTGCTGCCAAACGTGACAGGCCATTTATCCCCTCACAGCAGTAGCTGTTTACAGCTGGGACCACAAGCTTTTTTGCTAAATATCACCAAATAGTCCCTAAAGAAACAGAATTACCTCCAGCCAGCTCAGAAAATTCTGAGAGGTGAAGTCCTCTGTCAGCTGAGCACAGGCTGTGCCTCAGGGAGGGGGGACATCCCTGCCAAAAAGTCCAGTTGCTGTATCTCTCTCCAGACACTGCCCTGTTCTCACAGAGAGCTGGCAGGACTTTCTAACTGGCACCACTGACCCAGGGCCCCTGCAGAGGTCAGGAGGAAGGACTTCTTGAATTAGGCACCTCAGCACTCCTCTATGTTTTCAGTGCTTATAACACTGCTGTGCATCCTCTGGAATGGTGTCACACCCACCTGCAGAGCAGGACACTGGAGAGCTGAGTTATCCAGTGCTCTTCCCTGCTGCATGCACACATGCTAGTGTTCGATTTCCTTCTGAGCAAGCCCCAGTCCTCCCAGCCTTACACAGGAGCAGAATCACTGCTGGGACAGTGTGTGCTATTTGAGGAACCAGCACTGTGCCCTGTGCTGCAGAAAGCTGGGCACTGCAAACCATGGGAGATCCCAGCCAGGTCAGAGGGGCAGTGGAGAAACAGGCAACACATTAACCTGCTGAAGATGGTGACTTTTCCTCACATGGACTGGTTTCCAAGGTGTTGGCAATGAAGGTTTATTTTTAGTGCATCCCCACAGGCTGTTATGGCCAAACAAAAGATTTGGGTTTTCTACTGGTCAAAATCCTACAAGGAGGTCAGGAAACAGTCCAGGAAGGAAAAGATTAGGGAGATGCTGAACATGCTGCTGTGATCTCAGGCAAAAGAAATCTTGCTCTTGCATTCCTTGCACACCCTAACCCTTTACAGCCAAGAGCTCTTTGCCAGCCTCTCAACAAACCAACAATGCAATTATACCAGTGTAACACCATTACCACTAGTACCTCTGTGCACTTACATGGCAAGTGTAAGAGGGGAGATTTAAGCTTTAATATTATCATTGCTTCAAGTAGTGTTGTTAACATGAATCATTTGATAACACAGCTAACAAACATAAATGATACATTTTCTCCCATTTTCCTCACTTGGATTAACTGCCCCAGCCCAGCCTGTGCCTGCTACAGAAGACTCCTATATCACTGCTTTTACTTTCAAAATGAAGATCATACTGAATAAACTCCTGTTCTTCGATGAAAGTGAGCTAATGGAAGAGGCCAGATGTAAAAGTGTCTCCTGGTCACATCAACCACACTGCAGACTTCCAGCAGTCTGGAGGACTGGTGCATTATTACTGCACGTATGAGGGAACCAAGGCACAGAAGTGCTGTCACATCACATGCCAGTGGATGACCAGGAACTGAGCTCCCACCTCCAGCCATGACAGAAAAAGAATTTCCTTTTTTAAAAGCAAAGGACACATGGTCTCTAATGCTTCACCTGTGGATACTTAAAATAATTGGATCTGGACCGATTAAAGGCAAATGGCAGTTGCTCAGATGAATATAGAGGACTATATGGAGCTATGAAAACTGCCAGAAGTACTTGATTTTCAGATTATACCAGCCATAAAAAAATATGGATCACAGAACACTGTCAAGAGAGGCAACAAATGCTTTCCAAATGAAGTGTCAGATCGCAGCAGCTGAGGCACTAATCAAACTGCACCTGCAAAGCAGGGCGATGTGCAGTGACCCCCAGGCCCAGCCCAGCTGCAGGTGGACACCCACAGCTCAGGCACAGCCAGAAGGCTCTGCAGCAGCACAGCCATGTGGCATTCTGTCCTTCCCTTCCTACAAAGGGGGAAAATATCCAAGCATGTCATTGACTCAACTTCCCTCACATCACAAACAGCAGTCAAGACCAACAGTGACAGGTTTTGAAATCCTCATCTGGCTCACAGGAAGATCTATAATAGCAAAGGAACAGGGATAAAAGCCTTCAAGCAGGATGAAGAATTTCACTTTACTAAACCAGAAATTAGAAACTTTGTCCTCTGAGTAAAAGATAGGGGTTTTTTTCTTTGCCTTGAAAGAGCTTGACAAAAAAGGAAAACAATGCATTCCAAGCTCTCCATCTCATTAAGATAAATCAACTTAAGGGACATGTTCTTGTGTGGTCCTGTAGAACCTACAAATCATATTAGCAAATGGGTTGCAGATCATCTGAGGACAGGCTGGCAACAGCTACTCAGGGTGCAGCCCCACAGAGGACAAGCAAATCAGCCCTCCTGTACACCTGACAAAACCTCTCCTCTGGCCCTTCATCCCTGTGCTTTAAAATTGTAAGGCAAGTGAAGCTTTGAGAAGAATGATCCATCCTTCCTGCTGGAAAAACATGTATGCCAGTCTTCATTTGCTAACTTGATACTTCCCTCAGTCTCTTACAGAATGGCCACAATGACCATTGTTGTTGTGCTATTTGTCTCATAAAAGTGTAATAAGTCCTCACATTTTACAACAACCATTGTTGTGATGAAGGTAAACTTCAGTAGCCACTCAGTAATCATTAAGGCACCTTAGAGTTTAAAGCTCTAGATTACAGTAACCTTTAAAAACAAATTGTTTTCCTTTGCATTGCTGCAGGGCAGAGTAAAGGAGGTTAAGGTACCTTAATTGCATTTCCATCCCTAGCACGTTTTTAAATCACACTTGGACTACTGTTCTCAAGTTTCTAAGGCCTGAGTTGAAAGGACATCATCTGAACTGCAAAAAAGGGGGAAGAACAACCCTACCAGGAAACAGAGGCATTTCCTGAAATTAAATCTCAGGCAACTGGGGCACATCTGACACTCAGCAATGATGAAGTGCAGAGACAAAGGGATTAACACCCACATGGCAGAGCACAGGACAGACTATCTCAGCTGATCAAGAAAGCTGTGCCAGAGCATCCCACATCTGAGTGCCCCAGGCCCCAAAGCATCTCACTATGGCAATTGTGCTGCCAGTTCTGACTGGTTCATTGGTAGCTCAGACACTTCTGCACTGCAACATGCAGTGTGGAACACCCCTTGCTGTGCACCTGCTCCCACTTTTCCCCCACTGGTTCCAAAATTGCAGCCCAAATGTTACAGCAACGGGGCAGGGGAAAAGAGAGGCAAAGTGCTCCTCTGACACAGCAAGCTTGTGTCAGGTGTGTTGAGTGCAGCCCCAAGTGACTAATTACCAAGTTTTGTGTGTTAATTCAGAGGACAGAAGTTAATCTGGACCCTACTGGCTGGAGGCAGATGACAGCACGTTTTGTTCTTTAAATGGGAGTGGTTGCTTCAAGCACGGGGGCAGAGTATTGGCAAGTCTGTTTCTCACCACAGCGTTAATAAAATGTCTGAGTGCAGCACTCACTCTCAATTTGTGGGAAGTGGTTTGAAAGCTGTGTTGTACCTCCCAGGCTCACGTGTGATATGGCTGGGATTTACAACCTCAGTTAACTTAATGTAGGTTTTCCAATTTGCATCTATTTCCTGAAAGATTCAAGCCTAAGGAAAGTGGATGCTAATGTAGGAGCCTGCATTTGGATTGGTGAAGCAGATAATCCAAGATTAATTTCATCTGACAAAAGAAATCTATTATTACAGTGTCAAACTCCAGTGTGCAGCTAGTGGCTCTCAGCAGGACTGGAAATGCAACTCAGCACCTGTGCTCTTACACACAGGTGCTACTTGAAAATGCCCAGGGAGATTGGAGTGATTCTGACAGGGGCAAAAGCCTCTTTGAAAGCAAGGCCAAGAGCATCCTGTCTTATCTTCTGGCTCCTGGGTGGATGGAGCACTGAGCCTGCACAGGACACTGCAGCAATGAGATTATGCTGGCACAGATTGGCACAACATTCCTTTAGAAAACCTTGGAGCAGATCCAGCTCCTCACCCAACACAGAGCTCCATTCAACAAATCACCCACCACAGGTGATTCAGGCCCATTACACCTCTTCTGCCCCACACTCATCTCCCCTTTGCATCTTCAGCTTGACAAAAGACACTGCTGTGCCTTTAGGAATTACTACAAATATTAGCTCTCACTTTCAGAAGTGGCTGCTGGTGCTCTACTGTAGTGAAGGTGTTTTCTTTCTTGCAAAGCCCAATATTGCCATGGCCCTCAGACCTCCACTCCTGCATAAAACACCATCAACCCCAAAGCTTCTGCACATGTAAGAAACATGTCTCTGTCTGTGCTACTCAGCTGGAGATGGAGAGAAGATAAAGGAGCACCTGCACTTCCTATACACCAACACATGGTTATGGTAAAATGTCCACAGAGAACCATCACTGCAGAGTCCATGGCACAAAATGCTAAACAAACCAAGTCCAGATGAAAGAAGCAAACACAAGTTGCTCTGAGCAGGAGGCTGGTTGTTCTACCCACAGCAAGACCCACTGTTCTGAGCGCTGTGGGACACTGCTTCACTGCAGCACACCCTCAGCTGCTGCAAACTGCAGGAGTGTTCTGACCCAGGAGCCCCAATCACCTGCACATCCCAAGTCTCTGGCTGTGTTTCTTTCCACTCCTGCCTGCACAGGTGAGTTTCCCCCAGAGGCATTTGCAGTGACCCCTTGGCTATGGGCAGGAAGATCTGCTACTCATTTCAGTCCCTTGCTCAGCACAAGCATGTGGGTACACAAAGGCAAACCCCAAACAGCTGGTTGTTACAATAACATATTATAAAACTTATTAATCATTTCTCCTGCATGTTAAGGGACTCCTCCTTCCTTTAACTGCCTGTCAGAACCAGGTTCCCAGTTGGTGACTGCTGTTGACACCACTTTGGGCAAGGCAGCAAGACAAGTGTTGAACTTCCCAGCTCTGTCCTGCCCAGATGAGGTCAGTGGGAGCTCTACAGCCACTTTCAGTAAAAGCAGAAAGAGGCTCAGCATTATCAAGGTCAAACAATCCTCTAAATGTTTCTAATAAACCCTAATGTTGCTCCCAGTTTACAATTCTGGGATGTTTCACAGACACAACTTCACTCAGTATTTTGTGTGAGGACCAGCAGTTTGAGCAGACATGCCACAGAAGGGGGCACTTCCCTCAGTGCAATGTGGCCAGGATGAGCCCTCCATGGCTTGTGCAGCCCTGGAGAAGGGTTCCCAGCACAGACAGAACATCCTTTTGATTCCTGGCCATGGGGAACTGGACTGGCATCCAAACCCCATGGCATCAGGGAGGACTGACTTTCAGTCACTGCATGTTGGTGACTGGTGGAAGCTGAACAAGTAGTGGGGGAGGAAGGCCTCTGGCAGCACAGCTCTGTGATGAGCACTTCACAAGTCACCTTGGCCTACTGGACAACACTGGAGCAGTTCTTTACTGTTGAGATCAGTTTCCATTACCACTGCTGTGTCTCTGCAGCACAGCAGCACCAAGCTTGTTATCCAGAGGAGAGAATCCAGCAGAAAATACCCATAAATAGAAAAAATCATCAAATATCCAGTGACAGGATGAAATCCTGGATCAAATGAACTCAATAAATCTAAACTGCAGAATAGACAAGTCTTCCAATTGGCTCTGCAACCCTGGTTACTGAGCGCAGACCATGTCTGCCTCCTGGCATCATGCTGGGAAGGGACCTGGCCATATGCACCCCTCCCTGAGCAAGAGAGCTTGGGCAGGCCCAGAGGAACCCCAGGATGTACCAATGGGATCCCCTACTCCAGGTGATCAATGGAAAAGCATTCATGCTTTTGTCACAGGGTGGTAAAGTCCATTGACCTTCAGTACCCTGGTTCTTGTAAGTTCAGATATTTCAGCTTTCAGAGTAATGCAAAGCCTTCATGCAACATTGCAGGCAGGGGACAACACCACCTTTCCAACCTCTGTTATGCAAACAGCTTATACACTGGAGCATGGGATTTATTCATACTCATCTCAGCATGAAAAAATGCCAGGCCTCAAGCAGTCCATCTTTCAGACTGTGGCAGAGTGAGCTGGTTCAATGACCTGTTGGGGTAGCAGTTGCCCCTTGATGGTTACAGGAACAGAAAGTCCTGTCTGATCCATGCCCTGAAGATGAATTGAAATCCCCATGCTTGCCTGAGAGAAGACATGGAAGGATTACAGGCTTAAGCCATCTGTGTTGGGTCCTGAATCCTCATATATGCCCCATAGTGCAGAAGAAACAGGTCATGAGACGTGACACTGTCTTCCTCCTGTCGAGCTGAATCTGTCTCCTTGGGATCAACAACTCATGGTGACATACCCCAACCACAGGAAGATGCAGTGCTACCAACATCATAATGATCCATAAGTCTCAAAATAAATCTTCATCCTTTGTGCTGGAAGCAACAAAGGCCAATGGGAAAAAAAAAAACCTAAAACAAACAACAAAAAACCCCAGAACAAAATACAAGGAGTCTCTTTCAGACTGTGCAGACAGGGACAGCTCAGAAAATAAAACCTGGGGAATGAGGAGAGTGATGGGGAGGGGCTTTCAGAATGACCCACAAGAGAACAAAACTCACTGGGGTCTGACAGGGATCCTCATCTTTCTTGCACTTAGTGTGTCATGTTAACTCAGCTCCTTGTCAAAACAAGTTCTGTTTGGCTGCTGTCAGCACAGTGGGCTTTAACGTAGCTCAAGAAAAACAGCTCCCACAATTCTTCAACCTTCATATATCATCTCCAACAAGGCAGAGAGCAGAAAACAAGCTGCTACTGTGCAGCTGATTATTGGTGATCATGTGGGCAGGCAGGCCCGATGAGGGGAGAGCACTGCTGAACCTGGCTGAGATCTGATTTTAGTTCTGCACAGAGGCACCGAGGAGCAGCAACACAGGGGGAGCCTGGGACTCAAGGAAACGTCCAGGCTGCTTGGGAACTACAGAAACACAACCTTGTCAGCACTAACAGCCTCACCAGAGAGCACCAGTCTGGCAAGGCTCTTTTACTCTTTTAAAGGGCAATAAAGTTGTTGACCATACAAAGCATTTTTACATGTACAGACTGTCAGCAACTGTTTAAAAGAAGAGTCAGAAGAGTTGAGATGAAACAGACACTGCGGAAAAAGGGCTGCTATTGAAAATACTAAAGCAAAACCTGACATTTGGTAATTTCCACCCCCCCCTTCTCAAGAAGTTTGGCTGCTAATCTAGTGAAGGCAGTAACTTACTCCACTCCTTGTAATTAGACTGTTTTGGCCAAATCCATTTCTCTGGATGGTGTCAGTCTCTGCACATGCAGTAATTTAATACAGCTACTGGCTTGAGTCACAGAATGTTAAATAGTTACCTTTTCAGTTTAATTGCAAAAATCAGCACATTCTCCTAACAACACATTAATAAAAACTTGGGGGACACATCCCTGAAATAACTCAGGTCAGTGTTCTAAAACATCAGCCATCTAATTTAGGAGAATCTCCAAGGACATGAAGAGCATTCCTGATACCAAAGTATTCCTGCCAGTGTTTCTCTGTGCACCACATATCTATTTTGTTTTGCATATCCACCCTGTGAAAGCATCTCATCATCATTTTCCACTGGTATTCAGGAGGGATCTTGCATTGCTCTCAGCAGCCAGCATTATAGTCTTCATACTCTCTGCTGAGATTTGATGGTTCATTTCCTCTGCCCAAACTAACTTCAGATTGTCAATATTGCCCTGCAGCTCTGCAAAAAAAGTACATGCAAAATGTACTTAGTTGTACTTTAAGCAGAGAGTCCCTCACCTTGTAATTTCCTTAAACAGCAAGCCAGTGATGATAAAACAGGTCTAAACTACAGATTCATATTGAACACCTCTCACTCTTCAAAGCTTCCATGCTGAATTCTTGGACATTCCCAACACTGTGCTCAACGTGGTCTCACTCCACTCCTTGATGATGTACCTCAGTGTAGAAATGCAGGTTATTTCTCACCACTTTACACAGGCTAGGAGCTTGGGATGAAAAGTTTTAAAAAAATTGCATCTGCAGTCTGGCTCAGAAGGTACATTCTGTGTTTCGAAGTCCAGTCTCTGTAATTCATCAGCAACATCTTAGACAATCAGTTTCTCCTCCATTTTTTCTGTGGGAATGATGCTTCACAACTTGACTCTGATGGTTGGAAGCATTCTTCTCATTTGCAGCCTCCGTCTGATGAGGAATAGTTTATACAGACTTATGCTCATGTTTCCCTTCAGCTTAAGCAATCCATATCCTTCCCCAGTACCTTTCCCTGGCATGGATTAGCAAACAGCTTGCACAGACCTGTCAGATTTTATTGCTAGTTTCACTGAGTTAGATTTTTAGCATTCTCTTACAAGACAGGGTCTCTCTTACCCAATCACCTCTGCTGTCCTCATCTCCCAAGCCAAATTCAGAATGTAAGATGGGGAAGGTGTAGTAGAACATGGCTCAAGCACAAACCTTAATCCTGTTGGATCCACCCTCTGGCTCCTCATTACCACCTCTCTGCAGAAGTTCAAAGCCACCTGAGGTGTCCCAAGACAAACCCCCCATTTCCAGATGTTGCAGATACCACCAAGAACAGCTCTTCCCTCTCCCCTCCCAAGAACAAAAAGTCCACTGTAAGTCAGACCACAGCAGTGTTCCAGTTACCACATGGGGACAAATAGCACTGCACAAAACACCACTGCAAAGAGGGTGGGCCCCATTAAGGCATATAAATTCTGAGCAGCCAGCTCAGGACAGCACAGCCACACTGTTGTCAGGATGTCCTCATTAAACCCTCTGTCACTTCACTGGAGATGTGATATGAGCCACCTGTCCTTCACACACACTTGCTTCACCTCTCCTTTAATGCAGGCAGTCATTAGGCCACAGGGTGGAGGATCCATTTCTTGCAGCATTCAGCACATGCACCTCACTTTCCTGTTGCAGATTTCTCACCTGAGAAAAGTTGGCTATGAAATTGTTAAATGCTGTTAACCTGTAAAACCCCACTGGGCAGCTGCTGTACACACCTGGCTCTGCAGCCAGGGTCTGCCAGCTGGCTGGCTTAAAAGAAGTATCCATTTTCCCAGGCAGAATGTGTAGCTGCATTCAATTGCTATTCCTGCCCCATTCCTCTCACTCTGTCAAAGCTTTTTCTCCCCTTTCCTTTGTTGCCAAATGCCCTACCAGCAATATCCTGGCAAACCCTTGAGGCCAGTCTGCCCAAAGCTCTCCTGAAGCCACAGCAAGTTTTACCGTCTTCCACTGGAGCAGGGCATGGAGTCAGGACTCTTACTGCTGGCTATGGCACCTCCCTTTCTCCTAAAACAAACTGCCTCACTGCTAAAACCTGATCCAGGTGGGGCTGAGCCCAGTCTCACTGCTGTACTGCAGGCTGGAAGCAGTGAAGGATCCTGAGCAGCAGCAAGGACAGGCATGAGCAGGGACCTTGCTGTGCTCTGAGACACTTGCTGTCAGTACCAGCAAAGAGTCAGTGCTTCATCTGCTGCCCACTGAGCAATGTAGAGTGAGTGAGGAACACAAAAAACTTCTTGTTCATGCAGCCTTTACGGCTCAAGCATTTCCTATGCTTAGAGAATACTGTTCTTTGGATGATTCCTGTTTGCTTGGACAGCACAAGGCAGTAAAAATCTCCAGAGCAACTGCTTGCATTAGGCAGTGGTGATACCTGCACAGCACTCAAGGAACAGCTTGTTCTTTTCTCCCTTCTCTTTCCAAAAAGTCAATGAAATACACCTGTGTGCTGATCCTCCTTGTCAACCTCTTCTACCAGAGAGGAATCAAGACAGCAATTCTTGTACTGCAAACCTTAACCCACATTTCAATCCTTCTGTTCATCTGGGGAAAGGGAAGAGAAAGGAATATGATCACCTACCTCCTTTAAAAAAAAATAGTTCACAACACTGTGGAAGTGTCAGGAGAACAGGGCAATAACCAACCATGCCTAAAGTCATCCATTTCTCAGGCAGAATCAGGTCACAACACATCTCTAGCTACACCAAGTTCCCAAGCACTTGCAGTCAAGCCCAGACACTTAGAATTCAGCGATTCCCAATGGGATGGACTCATCCTTAAAGAAGAACTTGGTGCCAGACAGCAGCAGAGCCATGTTTGTACCATGTTGCTGTGGCATGACATCACTGCCGTTCAGAACGCTACACCAAACAGCAGTAACGCTGCAATTAAGAGCCGCATGACAGGAAGCAGAAAGTTCACACCTGCCACTGAGCCTTTCAGACCAGACTGAAATAACCCACTTGGATTTAATCTCTTCTTCCTAAAGACAAAGCCCCAACTCATATGTTTCCAGTCTGTTGATGACAGACAGGCAATCTTGTCAGAAAGCCAAAGGCTTAAATAGAAAACTCCCAACTCCTGTTCCTAATTCTGTCTCTCATTGTCTTAGTCAAGTTGTCTCACTGCTGTTGTTCAGCTTTTCCTCCATGAAGAGTGGGAGTTATACTTCCCTGGGCTCTACTGAGCTCCAGTCACACACTCTGGAACCCATCACTGCTACCAGAGAGTAACTTCTTGTCTCTTAAGCCCTGGAAGACACTGTATTTATACACATGCACCAAGTATGGAACACCACCCAAGCAGTTCGTTCTCCCAAAGGAGGCAGGAAAGAGCACACATACAGCATGAACACAGTTGTGCTCTGGATGTCTCCATCCAGATCAGAAAGACAGCATCACCTCTCCCAGGCTTCAGCTCCTTCTCTTTCTCTGTCAGAAGTGCAGTCCCTACCCACAATTGGATTGATCTGCATGTAGGTCTTTCATTTCCACCTCTGTCTCTTGTTCCTCTCCTGAATGTCCCTGCAGAGCTGTTCTGAGCACACATACTACACACTTTTTGCCTCTATTCAGGCTATACTGAACATAAATATCAGTATGGTCAGTACAGAAGACCAATTACATGGCCAGTTCTTTTAAATGCAGCCCTAAAACAACAGTCATAGCAGTCTGTGCACCTAAAGAGGGAGATTGTTGAGTTTTCTTGCTAACCAGGGATGCTACGGGAGCATTGATTAACAACCACTTTGAGATAAAAGAAGAAAGCAGGTGATGATAATAAGCCATCAGATGGAATAAACTACCTTGCACTTAGAATCACCACCTTTTCTGGGAAGTGAGGCTGAAATTTTGTGTTTCAATTTAGTAAGATGAAAGATTGTGCACTTTGCAAAAAGAATTGTGTGTACATATGCATTCTAGAAGGAAGAAAGGGATGCTGTTCCTGCAGGGAGTGGGAAGAGGAGGAAAGTGGTATTTTTAAAAGCATTAGTGCATAGAAAAGCAGGATGTACAATGGGGAGTTCCTTGTGTCTCAAAGCTTTAAGAGTACCCAAGTTCTTGTTCATCACAGGCACCATAAAATACCCAGGCACAGAGGAGTGATTTTGCCCCGGCTTTTATCACTCTTTTAATTGCACTGGTACCATCTCCTTGCCACCCACCCACAAACAGCTCCCTCCCCTGCTCTTGCCAGGGAACAGAGCATACTGTCCCCTGCCACACTCCCTGCTGCAATGAAATCCAAGAGCTTTCAGTGCTGACAGAGTCAGCAAAACTCTCCATGGCCAAAGAAACAGAAACTCTGTGCAAATCCAGCCCAATCCCTTGCTACACTGGGGTTTTTTTGACAGGTACACTTGGAATTCCTCACTGCAGGAGGTGGGAAAGGATTTTATTTTCCTGCAAGCAAAAATCAGAACAGCTTCTATTACAGGCAGCATGGGTGTCCAGCAGCTGGACTGTAGCAGTCACCTGTGTCCTGTGTTTCCTGATGGGTTCTTACCTTACCCAGTAGGACAGGGGTGGCAAACTCTTTGTTTCCTGATGTCAGACATGTTTTTTAAGGCATGGTTTTGTGTTCAGTGGCACCTCAGATCTGTGCTTCTCTCCATGCTGGCAGCAATGCCAGTTGCTCAGTATCACTGCTCTTGAGAGCTTTTCAGATCCTAGCTACTTTCAAATTACACTAAACATGAAATAATGCCCACCTGCACACCAAAAACATTCATTACCAAGGCTGTACCTTCCAGTGGGCAGGGGGCTCTAACAAGCAGTGACCCAGCAAGGCCAATCTGCTCTTAGCTGTGCCGCTGTTCCTGTGCCACTTTTTCCCCTCCCAGCTTTCACCCAACACATCTATTTGATGGGAGTTTATATTTTGGTTGGGCACAGTATATGCTTCCATCCTGTAAGGACAAATGGTTTCATTTCTATCAACTGCTCTACAACAGCTTCCTGCCACGCTACAGAAATTCCAGCAATCCTGAAGTCATTTTACTGCCTCCTGCAGACTTCAGTTCATTGCCTTAATGGGAAGGCAATGCTGTTTGGGGCATCCACAACAGAAAAGATGATAGTGGCATGCATGAGTCCTGTAACACCCTTGTTAGACCTTGTTTTCTCTTTCCAGGAGCAGAATGATGCAATGACTTGTATTTCTCCAGATCTGGAGTCTAACTGTGCTTTGCAGAAATAGAGCATGCCATGAGACACGGCACTTCTACCACCAGGTGACTGACCCTTTGCCCACCAGGGAACACTCAGAACAGTGACCCAGCAGAGTTTATTGTTGCTATTTGTGATATAAAAAAACCCCAGCAAGGACTCACTCCTGGTAGCTCCACCCAAACACAGGTGGAACTTCAGCTCTCTGGTTCCAGTCAGGGCTACAAGGCTGCATCAGCTCTCCACAACCTTTTGGATGGTGAATACAAGGATGCCCATGCCAGTTGTGAAAGCAGAAGTATAACAAAGGGAAAGCTCAACCACAGTTGTAACACAGGAGGCTCTGCCCCTCATATGGGGGCAAAACTAAACACAGTGCTCTCTGGATTTTTGAGGGGTCTCTGCACTGGAGCAGGAAGGCACTGAATGACAGAATAAAACAGGTTAAGTACATAAAATTCTTACAGGAAACAAGATTCCCATTGTCACCATAACACTTTGCCAAGCCATCAATATTGAACAGGAAGGAATGCCAGGAATCCTTGGCAAATGAACCTACTCCTGCTGTAGAAATCCACTGGTGAAGAGCACCCTCCTGGTGCCTACATGGCATTGGAATGGGCACGGGTTGTTTTGTGGATGGGAAGCCAACTTGCCTGCACATCCATTTCCTGCAGTCAGGTGTTGAGGTCTGATATGTGCACACAAATACCAGCACACGCATTTTAAAAGCCTTTTTAAAACTCAAGTGCTTATGCAGCTGTGATCAAGTTGCTTTATTTCAACCAGAGGAGAAGTGTGGCATGGCCATGTGATTGCAAACAGTGAAGTTTCTTGGCTTGGCAAATTACTGTGTGCCCGCTGGGCTGTGACAACACACCCTTTTAATTCAACCTCATCCAGAACAGAGCATTTTTGGTTTAAATCACTGGGAAGGCAGTAACTTTTAATTTTGGTGGTTTAAACAAAAGCACTTCTCAGTAAGGATAACAGAGCACATAGCCATTTGCTGCCAGAGCTGAGCTTTGATATCTTGACCACACGCAATTCTACAATCTTGGAGTGTAAAATAATCTGTCTAGACCACAGAAAAGTACTACCCACTTAAGAATATTTTTTGTTTGTTTTCCTAAGTGCAGCACTGTTGCAAATACCTATTCCTGAATTTGTTTCAAGGAACTGCCTGGGTTTATCAAAATATTACCACAGTGCCTCCTTGTTCAAGACCTGGGTGCAAAGAAGCAGCCTGTAACCCACACAGGAGCAGGAAATGCTTCAGACACATCCAGCTGATGTGGTTGGATGTCCAAGTGTCAGCATCAGAGCCAAGCTACGGAGCCCTACAGTACATTAGGATTTTGGCTGGCTCTAGGCTGTTGCAAAAGCCACCAAGTGGAACAGCTTTGCCCACTTGAAAGCAAGAAAATCCTACATTTATCTCAGTGGTCAATGCAAATGCTTGGGAGCAATGCCAAACAACAGTTACCAGCCTAGATGAAGGTTTTACAAACACCCCAATACAGCAAGCAGCCAGTCTGGGAGCACTCAGCATGTTCTTACACGATTTCATTTGTATCAGTTATTTGACACAAGTAAAGAAGTTTAGGAATGAGCTAACTTGTGAACTGATCTGCTCATGTGCACAGGGCAGACCAAGCCAGCAGAGAGAGGATTAGCCAAAACACCTGTCACCAAACTGAGGCAGTTTAACAGTGCCTGGCCATGCCCATGCCGGGAGGTGTTAGCAAAGGGGTATTGTCATCACATGGACAGGCCTAGAGAGAGGGAGAAACTGAAAAGTGAGGAGTGCAGTCTCCACCTCACCTTCCTCTGCAAGCAGAGCCATACTTGACCACACAGCCAGCCTGGCTGTGCTAGTTCTAAAAACAGCAGTGCAGAAGGAGCTGAGGGGTGGCTTTACACTTCCTCAGAGAGGCAGCTGACCAGGAGAGCTAAGGGGCAGGATGGCTGTGGACTCCTCTGTTCTGCTCTGCACAACCTGAGTGGTGGCTGCCAAAGCAGGGACAGGATATTTAGGCCATTGGCTTCAGCTGGGAATGAGCATTTGGAGGGAAGGCCCTTCCCAGAGCTGTTATAATTACTATATAGATATAGTAATATATATAAGTATATATAATATATATTACTAATATATTATATAACTCATCTTTTATTCTCTCACATCTTGCAGCTGATCTCTGTCCCTTGGCTGAGGCTCAGCAGCTGCCTTGCTTCCCTTAGCTCAGCCCTTTCCTCACACCATCCCTTGCAAAGGGCTGCCCTGCATTGCCCCTCTCCTTGGGGCTGCTCAGTGCAGCTTCATCTACACTGCCAGCTAATCTTGAACCAAACTGCCAAAAAAGGCTGTGTGTGCTGCCCAAACTGCTCCATTCCAGGGAAGAAAGGCAATTTGCTTCAGCTCTAGTCCCTCTCACCTCAAGCTAGTGCCCAATGAGAGTAACAGAACTCTAATTACACAGGATGGATGAACAAGGTAAGCAATGGTTGTAGCCATGGCAGTCCCTTCTTCCTGACCTCCCAGTTCAGCTATTAAATGGTGCTAATATGACTGCAGCCTTTCCAGTAGCTCCAGATAGCTGAATCACTATAGCCTAGACATGACTGAGCCAGAAGGGATGGGAATGCTCCTCTTCCTACATCCTACTGGTGTTACATAGCAGGGAGTGAGCTACCTACACCCAGCTGTGCAGATATGGAGCTACAGCCTCTTCAGCATCCTGCTAAACTCATTCAAAAGTCACAGAAAATTTACAATTATAGTTAAAAATTAGCAAGTAATATACTAGGCACAGCAGTTTTCAGAACAGGCTAAAATGCAGAACACACATGTGGGTCAGTTCTTGCCTAACAAGGCCAAGATCTCACCTGGGAACTTTAAAGCAAAACCCTGAACCCATTACCTTGGCTCTAGCCTATGCTGTTGACCCTGCATGTTTCCTGACTTCACTTCACAATTTAAAGGAAAAATTAAAAACATATCTTCGAACCTGTAAATCCCTGAGGTCCAGTTCTTCCTTCTAGTCCTCCCAGAAAATCAAGCCACTTGCTCAGGAACATATCACCAACAATGGTCACAGGGAGAAAGCAAAAGGCTCTGACCACCCTATCAGTCTCACTTTATAACCCAGCACTGTGCCTGCAGGAGCCAATTGCTGCAGCAGGGAAGCTGGAGGCAGCAGATAAGACTCAGCTGGGTGATAGGGATCAGCTGCCCAGTTATCAAGGGAGTACAAAAATCAAATAGATTGTGATTTAGTAGTTGCAGCTTTTCATATATCCTGGGAAAAGAAAAGAGAAGGACCAGGGAGGGGGAAGGGGGAGAGAGGAGTCTTTTCCAGGGTGTTATGATGTCAGATCTTTTCAGCAATGAGTTTCCAGGTTAAGCAGTTCCTGAGACATGCAGCTGCAAAGAACTGCAGTCAGGGCAGGCCTTTGTAGGAGGAAACTGAAAGCTGTGGAAGAGAGGCAAAGGATTGCACATCTGAGGGCTGCAGACCTGCCTGGAGTAAGCAAGACACAGTGGAGCAAAGAGTCTCTCCCAACAGACACAGAAACAAAGGCTGCCAGCACTGTACCCTCAGAGAGCCACTTTTCACAGTATTACAACTCATCCACCCAATTCAGGGTGACAAGTTAACCTAGTCCTGCTCTCAGGTGTGACCCAAGCTTTGGGCTGCATTGCCAATCCATTGGTCTCCACGCCACGTGTCCAGCTCCACAAGTCTTTGACAGGAGCAGATCATCACCAGTGGATTACATCAACAAACATCAGCTGTGTTGCTGGTTTAAGTCCAGAGGCAGAGGAAGATAACACTGGATTTCAGTGCCAGCATCAGGACAGACAGTAGCCAGGCAGAGATCAGTAGACAGAGTAGCAAGAAGAAGTGAATATCAACCTTTGATTATATGAAATTTGACCCAAAAAAACTTGGCATTCATTTGCAATTCTACACATACATATCAGCTATGACAAGGGTGACACTCTTGAATCTCCATGTATTCATCCAAATATCAGCACCTCTGGCATAAGCTTCTAGTCAGAAGTTTTGGAAGCTGCAGTCATTCAGTCATGAGGAATCTTTTACATGGCCTATAAAAAGTATTCTTTAACACATAATGACTTGCAATTAGGCTTATGACCAAAACCTACAGCAACTTAATTCAGAATTTGCATCACAGGATCAAGTCCATAGACTTGGCCAGACCACTGGTTCCCTTCTCATGGTGCCTTGGCAATGCCAGCAGACCACTGTCATCTCTGCACAGCCCCTGTGATCAGCATCCAGTGCCACTGGACAACACCAGGCACCAGTGGCACGTGGACTGACACGACCCAGACAGGCCCAAGCAGGGAGCTGGTGTTTCCACCAGACTGCAAGGGAGACTCATGCAAGGACTCCAACTGCTCTGCACCCTCAGTGAGCTGCACACTGCATTTGTGCTCCTGGGATCTACTTCCCAGCTCCGGCTCCATCCCTGTGCATTACTGTCCCAGCAGGAAAACTTGGGGCATTTCAAAGGATGGCCCTTCTTATTAAGCAGGGAAACAGGAGATAGCAGGCAGCACTGCCCACATGGAAACTGCCAGAGATGCTCTATTCCCCATCCACAGCTCTGTTCATTCGTTTCCCTGGGCTGAACCAGGAAGAAAGGTGGAAAAGCTGCTGTAATTGGGAGGGAACTCCAAGCCTTTAGGTTTCCACCCAGTCCTCCAGGAGTCTGAGGACCACAGGACTGAGATACTGGCAGTACTAGGAGTGTCAGGCATCTCGTCTCATCCTTCCTGACAGGGAACAGGGCAGGGAAACCAACTGCAAGGGTTTTGGATTGAACCTGACCCACCTTATCCCAGGGGGTCCTGCCATAGAGCAGAAGGGCTGGGTCTGGCAGGAGCTCCAAATTATTCCAGGCTCTCCTGCATTGAGCTGTTTATGTGGGCATATCCATCCCAGCTTCAAATATATTTGCTATGGAAGCAAACCTTAACTCTGGTGTTGGCTGGAATCTTATATAAATCTGGCTTTTGAAGCACTTGGTCCTCCCTGAAGTAGCTGAACAAGACCATGACATCCTTATGCAGATAAATCTGCTCTTTTCAGTTAGGACTTGCTTCCTGGCAAGCTTGTTGGATTTAGATTTTAAGCATTTCTTATTGAACAAAACAGGTTATTTAAATGGGAGAAAAAAATGTAAAAGCACAGCTCACTCTCTCCATTTGAGTGTCTTTGGAAACAGGATTGGAGGCTGCTGTCCCAGAAGACTGAGCTGCCCTTATCTCAGGCACTCCGTTAAAAGACTTGGAATCACTTATTAATTTAGTGAAAGCTCCTTAATTTTGATCCTTTGTCTGCATTAATTGATTTGCTATCAATAACTTGCATTGATTAGGCCTCCAGACCTGGCAGCCACTGAAGATGAAGAGACAGAGACTCTCTTTCAGAGCAGGAGTTCAAAGCCTGAAATGATTAAAAAAGACAGCACCAAAAAGGCTGATAACAAAAAAGGTGTCATTCCTTTTTCATTCAAGTATGAAACCATGTGCAGTTAACCCTTCAGTACCTCAAAATACACTCAGGTCTAAGGGTTTTGTATGGCCTAGAGCTATTAGATTTAGTTTATCTTGTCATTTTAATTAAAATATTATGGATGCACTGAAATCCCTGACGGGATGGGGGCTGAGAGGAGATTTTATCTGCTTCAGCCACAAAGAGACCCCAGGAAAAGTGACCTGACCTGCCTCAGGTGGTGCTCTCAGACCCCTTCCAGGAGACAGCACTGTAAAGAGCAGTTCAGAAGTCAGATTTAATTGGCAGCAGATCCAAACCAAATGCAACAGTGAAATTTAACAGTCAGCAGTTACAGTTTTGACAAGAAAGTGTTGAGAGCTGAGAGTGGCTTGTCCAAGATGCCAGGAAGCCATTAGCAACACCAGCTCTGTCAAGAGAGGATGCTGGCACAGAGCTCTGGGCTGCTCCCCACTCAGGTTCTCCCTTGCATGAGCTGCAGGAGGGCCAGAAGGTATGGATGTCCACAATCAATGCTCCTCTACCAGGACAATCAAAGGTACCGACTGGGGAGAGCTCTCAGGCCACCCAAGAGAGGATGTTTTGGGTCAGCCCCTAGGCACAGGTTACAGTGGGAGCTCCTCAGCTACCCTGTGTGCATCTAGGAAAAAAATAATAAATAGATAAACAAAATCACAGCCAGAGCACCCAACCTATGCCACACCTATGCCTCACCTATGCCTGCTGGGAAGAAATCATCTTGCACCTCACATGAGAAACAGCCCTCTGAATTTAACAATCCTGTATCTTCTAGAAGTCCTTCCCTTTTGCATGAGAGCCATGTCAACCTTTGTGTCTTCCCAAAATTACAAGTGAATAATGATTAGGACAGTTGAGCACTGCAACACATCGCCTTGGGAAGTTGTGGAGTCTCCAGCATTAGAATTTTTCTGAACAGGCCAAACAATCATCTGTCAAAAATGCTTTAAGTATTAAAACCCCTGCCTTGGGGAGTGGAGGGAAAGGAAGACGTGACCTCATAAGCTCTATCTTCTGTTTCTGTAGTTTGAAGATCTCTTCTGAGGACTGTAGAAATCCCACTTGCTCCCTCAGCTGGCCACAGCACACCTTCTCCTAAGCCCTTGGGTCTCATGTCCATGTGTTACACAAGCTCCATTCTACAGCAAGGGTGGCCTTCTTCATGCCATGGTTCAAGTGACCCCTTCACGTTATCTTCTTACATTTATAAAGTGCTGAGAGATGGAAAGAATAATGCTGCAAATATCTCAAAATCTCTGTATTCAAAAAAGGAACTTTTATTCCTGCTTTTAACACATGACTAGTAGATCAAAGTAACTGAAGGCTTTATCTGGTATCTCCCAGATACTAACACTGGGTGTACATACATCATGCTGATGTGCACAGGATGAGAAATGAGGGAGCCAAGCTTTCTTTCCACCCACAAAGAACAAAAATAGGCTTTTATTCCGAATGACTTGTTTTAGACTAAAAATGAGAAAGAACAAAAGTGAAGGCTCCAGGAAGTGGAGTCTGCACCCACATCTTATTTTAAGATGCTGCCTAGGCTTTTTAGAAATTTAAAGCTGCATTGCACTGAAAGCAAAATCCTATCAGTGATGAGCTCACTATTTCCAAGCATCAATCTAGGATCTTAGGAGCAATAAAGATTCAATAACACTCCCCAGTTTCTATGTCTGAAATTCCAAAGAGAAAGACTGTAACAATTAAGGACAGATACAGATATGCAATATACATTGCACAGATGTTTTATTTCCCTGCAATTATATATATGTCCTCCAAAAAAAACCCCCAACCTTCATTAACTCAACTTTACAGTGCTGTAGTATATTCCTCATTAAAAAGAATCAGTAAAAGTGAAGGGAAGTACTCATCAAGATAGCAGCAGCATCCACACTAATCATACTCACATTCCAAGAAATTAATTTCCAGCATGTTCAGGTACTGGCCTTCCTTGAGTAATTAATACACAAATATTTCCAGTGTTACCTCTTCAGTCTCAGAAGATGTATCTAAAGCAAATATTTTTGTGTGAAAATTCAAAGCACAGTTTTACACACCTACAGGAAAACAACACACACACATCCTTTGGGGGTACATAGAATATAATCATTCATGGAGAACCCACACAGGCACATGCAAACGGACTAGGAAAGAGAAGTTCATCATCACTTACTGAGCAAAACCTCTGCTGAGGACACAGCCTCTGATGCAGACTGCTGATTTTGCCCCCAGCACCTTCAGATTGCTGGCTGAGACCCACAGGCGCTACAGGGACAAGGCAGCCAGCTGCACATGAGCAGCACTCCTGGAATGTGGCTGGGGCAGGGGGATCAGTATGTTCCCCTCTCAACATATTACCACTACCCAGCACTACCAGCAGCAACTGTGCCCCAGCAGGTAAATGGAGCCACACAACATTCCCATTTTCTGATGAGCCAGGCAAAAACCATTTCATTCCATCCTCAATCATTTTACTTATTGATTGGTTCTCTGAACTGATAGCCAGAAATTCTTGCAGCTTCAGAGGTGAGAGAATGCCAACTTCCCTTGTTCCTGGGAGTTTTTTCCTAACCCAATGGAGAAATTGAGTGGAAATAATTTCATTTGATAACAGTTGTTTTCCATTTCTTGGTATCCCACATGGTGTTTGGAGAATCTTTCACTCCAGAACCAGCCTAACCCTTCACAGCATTCAGCCTTAACAGTGATTTAGCTGCAGACTCACAGGCAGAGCAGTAGCATACACTGTGTTTATTCTTCCTCTCCGGTGGGTGTTTAAGACAGCTCACAGAGATATTTAGGTACTTTAGTTTCCCTCAAGCTCCATAAAGAAGGTAGTCGGCTAAGTACCATACAGCTCTGAGCTTGAACTTAAACAAATGGGGAAAAAAAAGGGAAAAAAAGGATGCTTTCTCCAATTTTGGGAAGTGACAGGAAAACAAGTCTTCAAGTTCGGGTGAATAATCTGAAGTGAGTTAAAAGTCACTGCTGAACTGCAGCTTTCCTCAGCTTCAATATCAAGGGATATACCAGCAGAGACTACATTTCAGCACACACATTAGAGGAGGCAAGCACTAGGTAGCAAGTGATATATTGCTGCTGCATCACCTTTTGTTTGATTAGCGATTAGAAATTAATTGCCTCTCTGCCCAAGAAACGAAATCTGGCAGAGTCCTTCTCAAATAAACACAGCATTTGCATTCACTCCTCTAAAAGCTATAAAATACTTCAGTCTCCAAGCAGGGTAGTCCTAATAGTCTTTGAATACAGTTTGACACAATCCCTGTGCACAGCTTATTGGGCACTGAATTCTTTGAAAGATGAACCCCCTTTCTGTCATTCATACACAAATCTAACACACATGCCCCCCCTTAGCAGATGCAGAATGCTACTGCAATAAGAGGGGATAATAAAGGAACTTGGTTGGGTTAATGGAGTCACATATGGAGATGGTGTGGTCCGTGAGAACATTCCCCCTCAGCTACAGTTTCCCCTTCTATCAATTGTCTCCAGGGATTGGAGGAATTGAAGCATGGAGAGCAGAAAATTCAGGTTTGTTGGCAGAGGTGACATTTTTGGATGAAAATACTATTAATCACTGTCACTGAGACAAGATCAATAAAAAATTTATAAAGAATACATCTTCTAATATGTACATATTCCAAGAAACACTGACATCCACACCAGCACCATGATAACTAAAATAAATCCAATTCTTTTCCTCCCCTGAGATTTTACTTTTGTCTTTTCCTGCCGTGTGACTGAGCTTCCAGTGCTGAGTGTCTGCTGTGACTGAGCTCACAGCGCTGAGTGTCTGCTGTGACCGAGCTCACAGAGCTGAGTGTCTGCTGTGACTGAGCTCACAGTGCTGAGTGTCTGCTGTGACCGAGCTCACAGAGCTGAGTGTCTGCTGTGACTGTGTGCACTGAGACCTCTTACCAGCTCCAGTGGGGTGCTGCATTATACACATGGGGGTTGGGATATGGAAGGTTTGACAGAATAAGCAAAGGGGGGGAAAACAAAAAAAAGAAAGAAGTACTTTGCTGTGATCAGTGTTCAGACTTGAGGGAGGCGGTGGAGGAAGTGAGAAGACTACAGATTGAACAGAACTCCATATTTGCTTTATTTCTTGACCACTGTGCAGTTAACTCCTGTTCCTGAGTGCTGTAGGTCTCACATGTGGAATGAAAAAGCTGTTTTCACTTGGATGCTCATACCTTTTCTTGCTGAAGGTCCTTTATATTATCTAGGCCCACCAGTAGTGGTGCAAGAACAGTTTCCTTGTCAAAAATGGCAGTTGTTTCCTGCATAAAATCCCATCCCTCTGGAGCAGGAGGAAGGATACTGCTTATGACAGTGGCCTCCAGATTCACTACAGAACCTGAGCAAAAACCAACCCCATTAAAATAACACAGTTCTGCTGCTGCCCCCAAAAGTCTTCTCCCTCCTTCAGACCAAACTGCCTTCTAGCCAGAAGAATATGTTTCTGCATGTGTTTATTTTTAGGGTACAGCTAAACACTGATACCAATCTAACAGTGCTAGGACTAGTTCTTAATTGCAATAAACTCACTGGGGAGGAAAGGAGCATGAGAAAATAATCCAATTCCCTGAAATGGCACTGCCAAATCTCACCTATTTTTTCAGGGACATAACCATATCTGAACCTTTCACTAAAGCTACAGTGCCTGGATTGCATAATTTAACAGCAATTTGATTTTAAATAAAATTTCTAGAATACTGCATTGAAAAGAAAAGCATGAAAAAAACCCTGAGAATGTGAATGTCTATTATGTTCAAAAAACTAAATATCTGTACTTTTGTAGTTTTTTGAAGTGTTAATAAATATGACAGATTTTGAGTACCTGAATTTTAGGAGGCCTAGCTTATGGTTTTTTGATGCAGACACCTGCTCAGATTAATATTTCTATGAAACTCTCTACAAATTGTTTTCTCTTCCCAGGGCTCATTGATACCCTGAAGTATAGCTTAACCTCTCTTGAGAATACAGTCCAGAGTGGAGCAAAGGAAACCTGTTCACAGATAAATTAAATTTGCAGGGCGCACAGAGACAGCCAAGAGCTACTCCTGGAGAGGGAACATTCACAAAGGCCTTCCTGTGCCTCTAAAAAGCCAACGATGGACATGCTTATTATTTACATCCAAACTGGCTGGCATGCCTAATATTTCAGGAAACAGATTTTGCAGCTGTAATACAACTTGAGGAACACCCTATATTTCACTGCTATGAGGGACCATAATAGCTGAGCACTATAGCTCTTTCTGTACACCACATTCAGAGCCGGGAAATACTTTTTTTGTTGTTTGCTGCAAATATGCTTTTTCTTATCTATAAAAGCCACCATAATAATGATGTTTTACACAGCTCTGGAACCTCACAGCCCTTCTGGGGCACTCAGCACCTGTGCTGCAGACCTGAAACAGTACTGGCATCTCCACAAATCAAACAGGGAGTACAAAATGCTTGTGGGGGAGTCAGACTAGAACTTAGAGGTTTTTCCTGCTGGGGTGCCTGACACTGTGAAACAGTTATTTTCTGTAAGTGCAGAGGTGCCAGTGATCACGAATTTAGAAGCTTGGTGATATGAGACAAATATGATACAACTGTGGAGAACATTCAGAACTAATAGAGAACATTATAAATGTGGCAAGTACTCAAAAAGTACTGAAAAGGATTTTTCACTTTAACCAGGGTAAGGGGCAGATATAGGGCCAGAATAACACTTTAATTATTAACTTGATGCCTCTAGTCCCAGGAGAAGGATTAGAGATGAGGTTAAAGCACACACACACTCACACACACCCTCTTACACCACCACAAGGCAGGAAACTACAGACTGGGAGACCCTTGGGGCTTCACTCTCTACACCCATTTTTTGTGTTCTACATCACTTTAGATGCAAGTCAAAAAGCACAAAACACCAGAGAAACAATACATCCATTGCATTTCTCTGCAGTCATTAGATCTGAGTTTTAAGGGCACCCAGTTGTTTAAAGCAGTTAGCACTGAAACCTGCCAGGAAGACAACAGTGAAAAGCTATTTCTTATTCAGCAGCTCAGCCCAGCCTCAGCCAGCACCTGGCAAGACAAAAGTGCACTGCTCATCCCATAAGAGTTTTCTGGTCTGTGGGTTATGCTGCCTTAACCAACACCCTATGCCCCCTTAAAGGTAAACCCCCACATCAAAGCCACTCTCATTGTGCTCATCTGAAGAGATTGGTGCTTACAATAACGACAATGGGATGCTGAGCTTGTGCTCAGAGCTGTAAATTGAGTACATGGCTGCAGCAATGTTTTATCCCTTCCAGAAAAATGACTTCAGTGCAGGAAGTGCTTTTGCTGTTTCACATTCCCAGGCAAGAAAGCGGATGAGTAACTTGAAACCAGATGGGCAGTTGGAATGGTTAGCAGATAGAACATCAAGTGAGAAAGCAAGCCAGACAAATGCCTATGCCTTTGGAAGGACCAATCAGAGGGAAACCCAACAGGACCTTCTCCTGCCACCACACAGGCAGTATCTCCCTGCCAAGTCCCACAGCAAGCACGTGAGAACAGGGATTCTCTAGTTAGTGACTTTGTGACAACTGCTGTGATCTGAGGAGGTGGGGTTAGTGCCTTGACAGCCACAGTAGCCCTGTGTGTGTGGCCTGCATTCCACCTCAGAAGTCTCAGGTCAGCCAGCACTAACACCAAAGCTGATGTGGCTCCTGCGGGAGTTTGTTGTCACAGCTCTCCTTCTTAATCCTTCCTTCCTTTTTTACTTTTTTTATAATAATAGTCACCAGCCTGCCTGCAAAGGAGGAATGTGGCACCATCAGTTTCAAAAGTTATTAGACAAATTGAAAAACAGATCCACAAGTGGCAACTGAACACAGGGCAGGGATGTATCCACTAAGCACCACTGATAAACAGTTCTGAACGTGGCAGGCAGACAGCATCAAGTGCCACAGCCCACAGGCTTCCTCTGAAGAGCATGACCTTTTGCTGGGGGAGGGACTGAACACTTGGCCAGATGGCCCAGTGCATTCCTCATGCTCTCATGTTCTTATGTCTTCAGCACTCTGTGCTGTAGCAGTATAAATGCACTGATAGCCCACACTGAGCAGCAGCTTCTGTCACTCTGCAGTCACTGTTTCTGCTGTAGGAACTAGAACTCTCCTAGCTGGGCAGGAACACGGGGACCTTGAATGATGTAGTTGCCATTTTGTGATGTACACTGCTTTTTGTCCTGAGCCCATACATGTTCAAATTGGAGTCTGAGCTGGTTATCTTCATTTGAGCTGTTTCATTGCCACTGTTCCAAAACTGAATGCGTTCTGCTTTCTTTTTCTTCTTCAAACTCTTTGGCATTCCATTTTTTCCCTCACAGCAGTGTTATTGTGGCAGTGGCTGGCATGATTATTACTACTTACTCCCAATCCCCCAGTGGCAGAGTAATACCTCCTTAATTGGGTATTTCTCCCTCCCCACACTAATCTCCTAACAAATGCTGATGCTGTGTTAGATGCTGTGTGGGGATCTCTCATCACTATCTCTTTGAGCAGGCAGTTGTGTGTGGAACGAATGCACAGTCACTCAGCATGGATGGATTTGTCTGAGTCTCTGGCAGCTCCCCAGTTTTGTCACTGAAATCTTGCATTGTGGATCTGGATTGCTATTGCTTTAATTTTCGGAGGCAGATTTATCTCAGCCCCTGTCAGATCAATGGGTTTTGACACAGAAATCTACATGACTTTGTTCCCTGTGGAGATCTGGCTAGTCAAGTTTGTGGAGGCTGATTTGGAAAGCTGAACCCGAGGCCTTGTTTGGCTGTACTGGGAGGGAACAATAAGAACTGAAAAGAGCAGAGGCCTAAGAACCATGAAAAATTGACCAGAAAACACAGCAGGAACATGCACACATATCCCAAGACAACACATACTTCAAGAGATCACGTTCCTTCTAAAATCCGGGCACATGGGTATTTTTGCAGGTTCAGGGCTCTCTATCTGCTGGCAGCATGAACAGCAGCTCAGTCTGCCCATCACAGTGGCTGAGATCTTACAAGGCTGTGGGTCTGAGGCTGATCAGCCTTTCAAGGCAGTCCCCTGTGGCTGCTCAAACCCCCTGGAGCTGTGGAGGCAGGAAGTCCATAGGAGGCAATGTTTTAATGCCTCCAGTATGTTAGGAAACACTGTGCCATCAGAGATCATCCTTCTGGAGGGATACGAGTCCAATTTGCTTTTTGCCTGTAGCCATCACACTGCATGGTTGACTGACACTGCAACAACAGAGTCTTCCAGATAAAGCTCAGCTGTACTGAACTGCTATGTGTCCATCTTGTCTCTTTGGCTGATTCAAAAATTTCCAGGAACAGCTTCAGTAAATGGAAGTTTCCTGATGAAAAGCACATTTTTCAAACAATTTTTTGTTAGACTGAGGGATAACATTATTTCCTCTGCTTATTACTATTTGAAGATTTTTTAAATCATGATTATCACAGTTGAATTTGACCAAGGTCGAGGTCTGAATGAACTTTAGGGACAAAGTGGTAGTGGCAATAATAATAGCAATAACAATAATAGGAAAGCAGGTAACATACATTAAAGGAAGAGCCTGGTGTTGACTGATAAAGACTCAAACTTGCCTGGAACAGCCAACTCAACCTGAAAGCTCAACACAGCAGGGATGGAGTCCCTGTAGGTGAAACTGCCTCAATTTTGTATTTGAAGTGGAACATTTCAAAAAGAAAGAGTACCCCAGGCAAGAGGAGATTGGGGGAAGGCAGCCATTAGCATCTCAGCATTAATGAGAAACAGTGCAAATTGTTGGCCATGGGTGACCCCATTGTTCTCTTTGCAATATTCCAGTCCTGGGCTTTCCTGCACAAAAATGCTCATTCCTGTGCCTGCCTTGTGATAATTCCCTTCTTTCTTTTTCATGAACCTCTCATTTTGTTGTATGCTGTTCTATTTCAACTTTACATCTGGAAATTCTCCATTCCCGTTTTTCACCTTGTAATCCTTCTTCATCCATCCTTCTCTCCCTGCCTCATTTGAACATTCACGCTTCTGTTTTGCTCCTTCCTCTCCACGATTATCTATTCTCTTTTAACTGGTACCCCTCCTTCGTTTCTTCCCTTTCCCGTCCTTTCATCTCTCTCCCTCCCATTTGCTGCTACTCTTTCAGTCTCTCAGTTTGCTGCTGAGGAAGCGCTAGTCCTCAGATATTGAAATGACATGTTTAGCTCCTGCTTGTGATTCTGTGCCAGATACCTCTGCATGTCTGTGCAGCTTCAGACAGGGTGTGAGCCTGGGTAAATGCAGGAAGCTCAGAGGGAAGCAAAGCTGAGTGAAAGGTTGCTCACTTGTGCCTGTGATTTGTGGTTGTTTAATAATGGCCTCCTGATTAATGCAGACTGCAGTTCCAGAAATGCCACAGTGATAGATACCCAATATATACCTAAATAGAGACACACAATTCCCTTAACATTTAAAGTCAGTGCTGGCAATACAACTATTATCCTGGAAGTTGTTTGGGCTGCTGCCTGCGCGTATCGCCTGGTAAAACACAACTTTAATTCCGCTCGGGTCTCTCAGGACTAACAAGGTGTTGTTAAATGATCACCATTACATGCAGCTGTCACCACGCCTGCAGTTCCACCAGACTGAAAGAACAATGTTGTAGCTTTCATGTTTCACTTCAGAACAATGCAAAAAAAGTATGTCTTCAATGACGCTGCTGAAATTGTGCCCTCGTAAGTCATCTTGTCTTCTACAGCAACTGCTTTTCACAGAGGTACTCTTATTTTATCTGGTTTTGCTAGTTAACAAAGAAGAATTACAAGGCTTGACTAGACAAAGAACAAGGAGATTCCTGTAACCATCCTATTGCTTTAGTCCATCTCTTTCGGTACATCTTAATGTGCAGCAAGGTCACTTCAGAAAGGAGCTTTGGAATACTTGCTGTTGCTGCTTTTAGACTCATTCCAGAAGCACAGAAGATCACTTTAGTCAGATCACCTCTCTGTGGTCTCCTTCTGCAGATGATGTGTCCCAACCAGGCAGAAAGGACAGAGGACAACAGCAGGGCAGTCAATAGTCAGACAGTCTGAGAGCAAAGGCTGCCTGTACTGTCCTGGGCTAATTATCTCTCCTGCCTTCACCACACGTTTAAACCAGGCTGATAAATTCAATCTGCCATCCCAGCTCAGCAAACCAAGTGAGAGTTGCTGTTACACACTCTGTTTGGATTCTAACTATCTTTTAGCAAAGGTCCAGATCTGGGAATGAGGAGGTGCAGAAGTGCATTCACAAAGATGACTGCAAAGCTGGAATGCTGCAGTTTTAACTGAGTGCCTGTGTGAGCACATCTCAGGCCCTGTCACGTGTCAGAACCAAGAAGAAGCTGTTTGAAAACCAGTTTGCAAAAGGGACTTTAGCACAAAGTGTGGGAGGCCACATTTGGAAAAAAATAACTAGACTGAGTTGCAGCAGCACTGCCGTGGGAGGAAGACTTGCACAATGCCTTGACTGCAGCCATGGCTGTTTTTCCTCACATTTGTGGGCTCTAATTCTACATTAAATAAGAAAAGGGGGAGTGAGAGACAACACTGCATCATCCTGACAGTCTTTTCTAAGTATATAAAAGATGAGCTGTAAGTTCCTCAGTGTCTTGCTAACACACAAGCCAGCAGCAGCAAATTGCCATCTCCAGACAACAGGACAGTGACAGATTGGTGAAAGGCAGCCTAATTCTGCCAATAGCAGTGGCCAGCCACGTTTTCCAATAATGGGCTAATTAGTAGAGCTACAGATTTCCAAGGCAGCAAAAGATGATTAGGGAGCTCTGTAAGAGCCTCCAGGCTGGCTATGGGAAAAATCTCAAAAGACTGTGCTACACAGTCTTTGCACGTGTGCCCCTGATTTTAAGGTGACAGAAATGAGTGTTGGACTGAAGGCCTGATGGACATTTATTACCTGAAACTGGTTGATGAGCTCAGTCCACCTTCTACTGGATAGCCATCTACACTAAAGCCACCACTAAAGAAAGAAGCCACCGGCCCATACTTCCAAATTTGTGGACATTCAGTCTACTGCTCTACATTGACCATGAGGGCTGAGGTATCTAAGCCACCTCCACAGAGATCCATCTGGTCCAGGGCTGAGGCAAAGTGTGTGGGGAGAAGGAGTTTACATAGTTTGCTCATGCTGTACCTGCCCAGATCAAAGAGGGGACTCATTTATTTGTCATACTTGCCACGCACTAAGATTCTGTGAAACTTAGAACTCTGGAACATTCTCTTTAAATTACCAGAGACACTGGTTAGCAAAAGGTCACGGGGGGAGCAGAAACATTAGGATATAGCCTAAATAACAGCTTCAGCAACTGTAGGAATTCAGGTGGATTTACTGGTTGTACTGTAAATCCAACTTAAGCAGTTGTGTAGGGCCCCCATCTCAGAATCATTAAGGTTGGAAAAGACTTCCAAGATCTTCCCCTTGAAATGAGTGATAGAAACGAAAAAGTTCACCAAATAATTATACACAATGTAAAGCCAAATAAAACTAATTTAATACTCAAAGAGAACTGCAAGATAGGAAGTTTCCAGTGATATCAAAGACTTTCAGACCTTTCCAGTTTGAAACAAAATAACCAATTCTCATTAGCCTCATATATGAACTATAACTACTTGTATGGATAACCACCTTGTATGAATTATGGTTATTAGTCCAGAATCTCTTAGATCTGAAAATTGGGTCAGAAATCAGAATGTGTGGTGAAACAATCAAAATTCTGGTTACATTCTGATGAAAATGCTAGGGTTGTTTTGGAGTTTATAAACCATACATAAGACTATATTCAGCTTCTTTCTAGCCCAAACCTCCATTAGGCAATCCCATTGTACCTTTTGTCATTCAGAGTCCCCTCTAATACAGAGCCTACAGCTGAGTAAGTGTTGCATTGTTTAAAAATCATAAATTCATGGTAAAAGTGAGGAGCAGAATTGTGGGGACTCCAGTAAGATGCATTGGTAGCTGCCTACTGTCAGTCCTAAGCAGGAGGGAAATGTGATGTATGAAGGACAGACTCTGACAGAACCTGGGCTCAGGTCAGGGGCTGCTGGAGACACCAAATCTGTTGCTTTGAACTGCTCGCTCAAGGAAAGCAGCAGCTGACACTGTCCACAGAGAGCTGTGGGTTCTGAAACTACTGAAGAGCCTTTGAAGGCAGTGCCATACAGAGCCTTCCTTACAACAGGTAATCAGAGTAAGATATTCTTCAGAGAAAAAAAGCGTGAGTTCCTTGGAAATTACTTGGAAAAGATAATTTCAAGCTATCTGTGCTGGAAAAGATCAAAAAGAAATAGATTTTTATCCTTGTTAAGAAGCCTCTCAGTAATGGAAACAATGCTACACGTTCCAGCCACTCCTCAAAGAAACTGGCATTGTCTGCTTTGTGTCTGAGCTCCAGCCCATGAGCACCCCCAGAGAACGGGATGTTTGCTCACAGCACAGGGTGGCACAGCAGCAGAGCTGATGCAGCTACAGCACTTCAGGCCTGTTTGGAAATTTTTCCATAGTACTTTGACCTTAGACACAAAATTAAGGGTAACACAGCCCATGTTCCCAGACAACATGATATTCATGTAAAAAAGAGGAGGGCTGTTCAGCACTGTGGCAAAATGTGAGAGACAATGCTATGGCAAAGGCTCTGCCAGAGCTGATGCTTTCTGAAAAGGCAGCAAAGGGCACTGAGCAGAGCTCCAATCTGCAGCTAAGGTAATTCCTCACCTGCCCCCAGTGTAAAGTCCTTCCAATCAGCCAGGCTAATCCTCAGAGAAAGTGTAAATTACAGAGCAGAATCATTACAGGGCAGAGAAAATTATGCAGTCCAACTATGAAGGACTACTATTGCTTTTTAGATTGGAAGACTCATTTAAATTTAATTAATCAGACCACCTTCATGTACAATTAGAACTGTATCTCTCAGTGATACTTCTACTTTGAGAACCACATGACCTTCAGGAAAAAACAGAGCTTAGCAAATTATTGCTTCTAAATTTTGCATACTGAGGATTTGGTGGGTCACCAGCAGATGTGACTTTTGGGTGTGTTGAAATGAGCACACAGGCAGGCCAAAGGAAATATCCTCCCCCTTCCCCCTGCAGTGTTAAGCACAGATTTTCAGTTGTTTGGGAACTGGCAGCAAGGGAACAGCTCTTGTCTTCAGTAAAACATCCTCCCTCCATTGTAAAAGGAGGTTTTTCAGTCATCTTAATTGGTCAGGTCTGGCTGCTCTTCCAGCCTCCTTTTAGGCTCCTCAAACCTTTGTGAGACCACTTGTAAATTAGAATTAAAAAATCAGGTAAAGCAGTTCAAGCTGAAAATCAGATGGAACGCACACCACTGCAGTCTCAGTCTCAGGTGGGAACTTTGAAAAAATGACAGTGTAGAATGACAGCTTAAGAGGAACCTGTGGGTGGGAAGGCATTAAACCTGTCCCAGACACACAGACTCATCACCTAAGTCACACTAGAAGAGGCTGGTGAAACAGCACAAAATTATCTAATTGTATTAGGAAGAAGAACAAGTTATCTAATTCATGTGTTGTGCTGCCAGAAATCCAAATCAGAGCTCACAACACTGTAATTTTGGATATCTTAAGACAAAGAGCAAAGTGGCAGATAAACTCTTCTCATCTTCATTCAGGATCAAAAGCCACTGGATTTCTTTTGTGGCCATCACAGGTTCAATCCTAATGAAAGGGAATGCAAAATTTCATTGTGCTTGTCTCCTAAAACTTTCTATATCATAAACACCAGGGAAACAGTATTTGGTGCTGAAACAGTCTCCCAGTCAGCCTGAGTGAGATGAAGGAAAATCAGCACCCTAACTAAAGCACAGTTAAGAGGAGCTTGTGGTAGGCAGTTTTATATCTCTAGTTTTCAATCTTACAACCCAGTCAAGAAATCACTGATGATGCTCGAATTCTTCATTCCTTTCTATACCTTATCAATACTCAGTAGAGAAAAAAATATTAAGAGTACACAGTACCACTGCTTAGTGAAATAGCTAACGGTCCTTTCATAGGGCAGCTCTTGCTCTAGAATTAATTCCTTTTAGCATCTAAACAGTGGTAAGAAACCTACTAATTAATTCTTGAGCCCTTGCAAGCAGCCACCTTCCTATTGTTAACCTTCCTCCTATGAGACAATGCACACAAAGCTGTCAGGGCTGTGCCTCCACGGGGGATAAAACACTTGAAATGTCTCTGGCCCTTCCTCCCACACCGTGCCCAGAGCAGCTGCTGCCATAAGAGCTCCTGGGCATCCAGAGGGGTGGGTTTTGCCTCAGCCATGGTGGTGAATGGCAGTTCTTGCCATCTGAGATCCATGGGCAGGTTGTACCCTTCATGTCCTGCATCCTCTCTGCTGCTCATAACCAGGGGGAAACCTGCCTGGGAAGAGGCTCTCATGGCATGTGGCACACCAGGGGATTTATGGTTGGAATAATGGCTGTATGGATGCTTTGAAATACCTCTCAGGAGAGGGTTTCTGGAAAGGACAGGCATTGCAGTGGGTCTGGCAGAGTCCCCTGGCTCTGAATGCAGTACACCGTGGGAAGGACTGAGGAATGCTGCCCATTCACAGTGACGTACAAAACCAGACCCCAGGAGAAGTTTTAATACCAGGATGTGCACCCATGGTGAATTTCTCTATGTTTTTCTTGTGACCTTTCAGCAAACCTATTTTAAAGGCTTTCCTGTGTCCCACTGCTCTTTGTCCAGCAGAACTTCTCTGCACCAACTGTACAGACATCTTTCTCAGTTCAGCAAAGGGTTCTTTGGTGGCCAGTAATCCCCTGGCCTTGCAGACCTTGGTCTAATATGATCAACACACTTTTTAGTAGTTCCCTTAACATGTACCCCAGTACACAACTGTGTCCTGAGCACACAGAAGTCCAACCTCCCAAGAGGACAGACAGACTGTGGGCAGTGGGTGGTGAGCTCTGTACACATGCACCTAAGAATCAGTGCTCTTAGGGAGCATGGAAAGTATCTGTCAAAAGAAACCCTCCTGACTTCCTTCCAGGGCATGAAAAGGAACAACACCATGACCAACAGAGTGACAAGGGTGGAGTGACAAGTGTGGAGTGACAAGTGTGGAAGTGCCTCACAACTGATTTGCTGGTAAGGCTCCAAAAGTCTCTAATCCCCAGAAGGAGGAGGAAGAACAAACAGCCTCCACCAAAGCTGTCACCTCCCTAGTGTCCAATATTCTTTCCACATCTTCATCAGTCACAAAGGCACATCTCAGACGGGCAGGCCAGTAACTCTGGGGTAACAGACACATGGACATCATTTGGGCTCCCTGGGGAGTATCTGTTCTACAGCTGGGGCTCCTGCTCAGAGGCTCTCATTGATTAACTAATTTCCTGAGATTGTACCCTTTCTCCTCCAGAAAGAGACACAAGAACAATCCACTTACCAGTAGAAAAGGCCCTGAACCCTCCTGAGAGTTTCCTGTGGAATCTCTCCTTGAAACTCCAGTAGAAGTGATTCCCATCTTTCACACTTACATGATGATAATTTCCAACTGGAAATTTCTCATTCTGGGTCTCTGCTTCATTTTGTAGGCTGGCCATCACTGCTGTAGCTCAATGCCAACACCGAGTTCATGCCACCTCCTGCAGTCAATGTATGCCTGAGGAGACAGAATAAATAGTAAACCTACTCTAGATTTGCTGTCATATTGTAACTAGGCACTGGAAATCAAATAAATATATCATAAGACGAGCAGTTAAAATGTCTACTGAAAAAACAGACTCAGGCAAAATGGCTTAATCTGCAGCATTAATGAGTAACAGATTGTTCCATCAATAGTATATAAGGAGCAGCATGCAAGAAGGCAAAACTCCTACAAGTTCCCTGGGACTCTTACCCTTGCAAAAGGCCCAGTTCAGAACAATTCTCAAGGACATGATTAAGGGTAAGCATTTGTTTAAATCCTGTTGATTCAGTGAGACTGAGGTATAAGTTCAAATGTTCTTTTAAATCAAAGTGCTTTACTGAATTGGAGAGTATTCTGTGCAAAAAGCTCAAAGTTAGAAGCCAGAGGAGCTGGGAGGACAAGGCTGGCCAGCTCTGTGCTGATGGACATGTGCAGCCATCCTGCTATCTCAGCTATTAGGAACACTAATAAAAATATTGAACTGGAGAAACCAAAGACTTCAGTGACTTCTGAATTGTGATGAACAGAAGACTAGTGCTAGAGCTGCTACACAGTTATAGAGACTGAATAAAACTATATTGTTATTTCTGTTTCTTGGGAGGGACTTGTAGCTCTGTGTTCCATCATCAGCCTAAGAACCATCCCTAAGATCTGCCTCCTAAGTCAGCCTCTGTCTATGCCACACATTATCCTTTTTTCCTAGTGTAATCCTCAGTATAAGAAGAAAAAGGAAATGAAAAATGAATGAAAAGGGATCCTCCAGCTTTGCCTGGAACCAAGTGTACATTCTGACTCCTGCCTGCATGGACGTGGCTCACAGAAACACCCCAGCACAGCCATCCTGTGCTCACTGCTGTACACACACATTTGGAGATGATCAGTAGCAATTCCAGGATCCAAACAGAACCAGGGCCACACTTCACATGTGGAATGAAAAACTGGCTTCTTTCTCAGAGAGCCTGCTGACTTAATGAATGCTGAGAGAACAGGGGAATAAACCAGAGAAATCTCAAGGCTTTTGAGTATACAAAGGGAGTCTGAGAAAGGGAGATAGTAAAAACAGATGGATAACATTTCTTCTGTTGAATACACTCACCTAAACCCCAGCAGAAACAATACAAGGATATGGATTTGTGTGCAGAGCCCTGCCCACCAAAAAGGCCCATCCCATATGAGCTGAGGACTTGGGCCATGCCAGTAGCTGGATGGTGCAGAGCAAATAATGAAATTGCTTCCCAAAAGCAATGAAGACAATTGGATAGCTCTTGCTGTGGTTAATCACATCGACTCTGTGTTTCTTAGGTATTATTATTATCCTGGTTTAACTTACTCCTTTATTTCTAGTGTCCCATCAGGTGAAGCAGACAGAATGTTCTCCATACTCACACTATAATCTGTTCCTATTCCCTTAACAACAAGGGTCAGTGTGGACAGTGCTTAGGAAAGCAGCAACAGTGTGATGGGTGCTAGTGAATGGCCTGCTCTCCCATGAATGCTTTGCTATCTAAAGCTTAAGAAGTCACATGGGGTAGTTAAAGAGAGGAGAAAATGTCATAAATAGGCAAAGCCTTAGCAGCCCAGAGCTTTCATCCAGCTGTTATACTGAAGTGAAGCCTCCAGGGTGTAGATGGATGGTGCTCACAATTTTCCTTCTGTAACAAGCAAGTTAGGTAGATGTGTACAAATATGCTGAAAGGGAAGGACATCACCATGATCAGTGCAAACCCACTTAGTTTTGCCTCCTTGGCAAGGACAATTGTCTTGGTGTTTAAACTTCGCTTATTCTTTAATCAGGTTGGTGGTGTTAAATCCAAATTAGCTCAATTCTTTAGTGGGATTTCTGCAAAGACAACAGGTCTGCATAAATGGGTCTGCTACTGCTCCTGCCACAGACCCTCTTCAGATCCCATGGGAAAAGAAGACTGAGTCTTCAGTCTACTAGCAGAAGACAGTGATTTCATTTTAACTGTAACTAGGAATTATTGCAATGGCCTTGGATGAGTCAATGAGTTCCTAGTGCCTGTCAGCTAGGGAAGAGGGAGCCTTACTTGCCTACATGGGAGACCATAAGGGCCCCTTTGAAGTTCTGTAGGGAAAGGTTTCAGAGCAAGACAAAGTCAGGAGCCTCTGTGCAACTCACCCATCCCATGGGAAGGTGCAAAGACCCACTGGAGCAGAAACTACTGGGCTGACAGCAGGACTCACAGTTTGCTCGTGCCCCTAACTGCAGAGATGTGTGCCTCTTGGCCTGCATCTCTCCACCTGAACACGGTGTGCTCACTGTCAGTGCTAGTTAGAAGCTCTCACAAGAGCCGAGAAGCTGCCTTGGTTTGGTGCCACGGAATAGACACGTTCATTCTCCGAGTGCTGGGGCCTGACCAAGGATGGCAGCAAACGTTTAGCAGCACAGGTGTTGCTGGCAGGTGTTTTGTTGCTGAGGAGCTGCCTTCTGGCTGAGCTGCTGCCAGCCCATCCATCCTCCTCCCCCATTGCCACACAACCTTGCCTCCCCCAGGGACTGCCAGGCAGGCCTATTTGCAAACAGCAGGCACAGGCAATGAACACATCAGGCAATTAAATGGCAGATCAATTCGACTTAGCTGCTTTTGGGGAAGCAGCCCTTGGGAGACAGAGGAATGAGGCAGCAGGAGACAAAGGCAGAGAGAAAAACTGGGAGGTACAGGAGACAAGGAGGAGACCAGAAGAGCAAAGATGGAAACACAGCAGGCAGAAAGGGCTGCACACAATGCAGTGTGAAACCGCAGCTGCAGGAGAGGAGGCATCCAGGGGAAAGTGGGCATGGCTGGTATAAGGCAACATGAGAAAGAAAAAATTGTGGGGAAGACATAGGAAAGAGTGAGTTAGAATGGGAAAGTAAGAGCAAGATAGAAAAAAATGAGACTGTAAAGAGCGGGATAATGAATATTGCAACTGTAGAGAATGGTCCCGAGTGGCTCAAGCACAATGGGTCCCCATAAATGTACAGGCTAAAATGTAAGCTTTACAGTTTTGGAACCATCAGCACAAAAGACATTTGGAATATCCTATTCACTTTCTTTAAACTGATGGAGAATTGCTGGATACTGACAGAGGACTTCCCTCCCTGAAATATGCTGTGAACCAGGAGCTTTCTGGTAGCAATATGAAAAACAGACAGTGGAACTGACAAGCAGAAGGAAAGGAAATTAAACAGGTTGATATCACTCCAGCCAGCTGAGTGGAACACTAGAGCAAGAAAACAACATCAATTCCTAATTAGCTTCCAGTTTCTATCTTTAATAATCTGAGATACTGGTAGCACTAACCCACTTAGTAATGCTTGTTGCAAGCCTTCAAGAGTCATGAGTAAGGTAACAAAAATCTGAGACTCTTTTCTTTTTAAATGTCATGATTCCTGTTTTGTCCTTCTTTAACCAAACAAACAAATAAACAAATTGAAGTTTTGTTTTGTTTTTTATTTAGTTTATTTTGGTTTTTGCTTTGGGTAGAGTTTTTGTTTTGTTTTGGACTGGTTTTTGTTTGTTTTGCAAACGGGGGTACTAGAAATGTAATCATGTTTTTAAAACAAAGATGAACTCACAATTTGAGCCTGACTTGGGGTGAGGGAGAACACCATAGTTAAGGGACCTGGAGATAGTTTGACAGTCTGCAACACAAAACACCTTTCACTGTATGACCTTCACCCTGCCAGGCTCCCCAGCAAGAGAAGTGGCCTCTTGCAGCAAGTCTCTTCACACTTCCCCCTCACCTGGGAACTGTGCAAATCTCTCTCTCCCTGCTTCCAAACCCACTGCTGCTGCTCTGCAGGGCTCTGGCCCATCCTAGGGGTGAGCTTCTCACATTCCCTTTGCAGCACAGCAGGAGCCACCCACAGGAGGGATGTCTAAATGTCAGGCCTTGAAGCTGCTGTGCCAAAGGACAAATGAAAATACCTCACAGGGACTCTGGGGAAGCCATATCTTTCCACATTTTATGCTAAGGCTCTGTAGTATCATGCTATGCTCTTCTAAATTCCTTTTCTTCATGGCTTCCATCCAAGCCTATCAAGGCTATTTACATACACCCACCATATTTACAAGACTGCTGTGAAGAAGCAAAAGACAAACCCAAACCCAACCATGCAATGAGTCAGTGGCAGAAATGCTGATAAACCTTACTGCCTTTTACTTCTTGTTAGGTAGACAGCACTGTCTTTCTTCTGCCCCCTTCAACTATCCCATGACAGATTTCGAAGAATAAATCTATGAAGAGTTAATGTTCCAGTTTCTTCCTAGGCAGAGGAGCCAAGAACATTAAGTCCAACATTAGGGATTACCCACAATAGGTAACCAGTTTACAAATCCTAGGCCTGATTGCTTCACACCTCAAGGCCAGCACATTAGAACTGCCTTTTTTCTACCACCTTTGATTTCTCTCTTTGCAGGAAAACAATGAAGTTGCTGAGTCTGATCAGGAATGTCTAGCACCAGTTTGTCCTACAAGGTGGAATCTGACCATATTATTCATTGGGTTTTCTTCTCCTATTTCCTAAACCTTTTTTCCTCTCCCTCTTACAGCCCAGCACCACAACTTGCACTGTCCCTTCAACGGTGACAAATTCTTTCAGTCCAATACAGTCCTGACAGATGTTGTTCCTCAGGCCATGAGATCCACATTCTGAAGCAGAGCCCAGATGACTGGTAGTTTCAGGGCCCACAGGGAGCTGCCACAGAGTGAATGAGGATGAATTTACCAGGCAGCTGCCACTTCACTGTCTTTAACCTCAAGACAGTGCTCTCCATTGCCAAAGCAGTGAGTGGAACTGGATGGCTTGAACTACAGCCAGGAGAGGGGTAATCACACAAACAGGAGGGTGGAAAGAAAGAAAGCTGAAAACTTCAAACTAAGTTGACAAGAACTAGGAGGGTGGCAGAAGATGGAACATCTGTTCTGCTGGCTTGCTGTGTCCTGCAAGCACACACACACAGACAGATGTGGACACGTGCACACTCCTCCTGTTTGCTGTATCTGGGTCTCTGTCAGCTCCTATGGCCAACTCTACATCCCTCCTCAGTATAGGTTCTTTGGCTACCAGATCCTGTGAACAAAGTCCTTATGTGGATCACAGAGACCTGAACAACTGTCTGAAATCTGCCTCTTCAAAAGGTTTGACTCTTTAAACAACTCAACCTTTCAGCCTCTGCTTGTCCTAAATTTCCCACAGTACTTTGTAAATGGAGAGGGCAGATTGGCAGGAGAAGCTGCAGCCTCAGTTCCCTCCTTCTCCCCAGACAGAAACCGTGCATGGACACTCCACAGAGAGCAGGTTGCAGAGTGGCTGTGCTGCCACAGAGCTCTGTGTCACAGCCCTGTCTCCAGCACAGTCCTGAGGGCAGCAGCACCACAGTTCTGGCAGCTGTGGCTCTGAGGGAAGCTTCTCCTGGGACTGGAGTGGAGAATCCACACAAGCACCCAGAGGAGCCTTAGCAAGGAAAATACTCCCCATCCCTCCTGCCCTGCTGCAGCACTGGTGTGATTTATATTCCTAGTGCACAGCTGCAGATAAGCTGTAGCACAGCACTGGAGAATCAAACAGCAAGTTCCTGCAGCAAGACAGAAATACAGGTAAGTGGAAAAGGGAGACGAAGTCCTCCTTACTGTCAGTGAATCTTCACCTCCACTGTTCTTTGTCATGAGACAGTAGGGCTACCTAGTACCTGCCAAGAGGAGAGTTAGCAGGGAAAGCCTACCTGTGCTGTAGTGGCCTTCTTCAAAGCAATCAGCTCTTTCTCGTGGTTCTCCACCTTTTTCAAATAATCTATTTTGCCATGTCTACAGTGTCTTTGGGAATGGCTGCAGCACCTGGAAACAGATGGGAAAGTGTTGTCNTTTTTTTTTTTTTTTGTGCCATGCATGAATGATCCAGCTGCCTGCATTCACTCTTTCTGAGCTACTGAATTGCAGCTCCTTCTCTCACTTAACACTACAAAATGAATTTTGAGTGGACCCCCATTACAGCTTTTTCAGTCCAGAATCCTCAACATCGTGCTTCTTAGCACTGTGCAGCTGTCCAGTTTTGACAGGATTTAATGGATGCTTGCTCCCAGATATCTGACACATTAAATGGAAGGAGCAGATAAATATGATCAATATTAAGCATGAGGAATGTATCTCCAGGTAATAAAAGCTGGCTAAGCTTTGTAGACTGTAGTTGTATTCGCTCAGTTCTATGAGGCCCCTGCTATAAATCAAGACTCCACAACTCTCATCAAAACCTACGGGTTTTTCAGAAGACTTCATTGAGATCCCAGGCCTCAGAAGTGGAGGAATACAATGAGAACTTCACATCTATCTTGGTGCTGGCTGCAAGAAAGACATTGTGCCCATTGTTTGTATCTGGAAATTCAAAAACAGGACATTAAAAAACCCCAAATAATTAGTTGGCTTTGAGTCTATACATGTTTGTGCTTCCAAGCCTTTCTGCACAGGCAGACAGGTTAGAAACTGACATTTTAAAAAATGAAAGCAGAGAGTCACATAATTGCATGACCTGAGAGCTTGGACTTTAGCATCAGATTTTACAAGGCGTACAGTAAAAACGAGGTGACTGGTAACATGGGGGACTCAACTTCCTTTCTTTGTGCAACAAAAAGAGAGAAGAACATGCACATTCCAAATACAGCATGTCACCTGTGCTCTTCTACATCTTTTTGAATTTATTGAGCCTGTCAGCTGCAATGGAAGCCACTTCGACATGTGATCCCCCAGTGGTAACACTCACAAATAGGTTTGCAGTGTGTGACACCACCCCTATAATAACTGCTGTGGTTTATGTTCCTGGGGCAGTAGAAAAGGAGCACTAAAAATTGATATAAATGACAGTGACCACACTGCCTGGCTTTATGTACTGTCCTTTTATACCCCCCTTTTTTCTTCAATATTTGTTTCTTTCTAAAATCTTTACCTTCCAAAAGTTCTCCTGTATTTTAACTCTACCGTCAATGTCTTTTCTCAGCGGTGATTCTGATTTATTTTTGTTTCTCTATCCCCTCCTCTGACTCCTTCCCTTTAGCTGTCTTTTAGCATTTTGTAATGTATAATTTTTCTCCTGTGTCAGGTTGTCACCAACTGAGTTGTGATCAAGCCTTTTATCCTGAGGGATGCAGTGTCTCTGTGGAAAGCCTTTGTGCCCTGCCAAAGCAGTAAGATTTTCCCCACCATAATTTCCAGATGTGCCAGCTTCTTGAGTCCAATTTGGTTTCTGTGCAATCACCTTTCTTATGATTGCTGCCCTTGGTCACTGCATGTCCCTTGTCCCAGTTACTGTGACTTGCTGATCTGCAGATGCTGGGCAGAAGCACGTTGTTCCCTACTGCTGCACGTGAGCCATTGTGCTGGACTGGGGCTCTTCTGTTCTGTCACCTGGCCCAGATCTGTCGTCTACAAGTTTGTCAGTCTCTTATGGACAGAGCTGAGGAGTGCACAGGATCCAGGAACAGTCCAAACTGACACTTATTCATTCCAACCTGCAAAGTGCTTTCCTGGCCCTTCCTCACTTTCAAGGGGAAAAAAAAAAGAAAAAAAAGAAAAAAAATTATTTTTCTTGCTGAAAATTCTAAATTTCTTCCTGTAAATTTCCCTCCATTCTCACCTTTCTGACCATTCTGACCAACCCTGGGGTAACAAACCCTTACGCAGTCTACCAGGACGTGGTATGTTATGTTGCTGAATCTTATCAGTGAGAGTTCCAGAGGAGAGCTGGACAGAAAAGAGAAGCCCGTGCTCTGAAATAATGGCAAGTGACAATCACAGACTTTCAGCTGATGGGATGGGGCCTGGGGTAGTGCAGTGACTGTAGAAAACCAAGACCGTGGTGATCCGGAGTGGCACATTCCGAATCAATAGGCACATTTGGCATCCCCGATCCCCCCTGACGTGGAGGTGGATCCAGCACTCTCTTCCCTGCCGGTCTCTCCCCGCAGTGCGGGACTGGCCGTAGGGAGGGATGTGTGGAGCATCCTCACCTCCCAGCTGCAAGAACAGCTGCAGCCACACCCAGGCCAGCCTCGCCTTCCCGTCTCCTGCCGCGCTTCCAGCGGCTCTGCTCTGGAGCAGCTTTATAGCTGAGGCGTTCTATTTGCATAGGCCATTGTCATTCCCTGCGCGGCTCCCTGCAGCTGGCACCCTGAACTGGAGAAATGGCTTCTGGAGGGAGAAGCACGAACGACGCAGCTAAAGATAAAAATAACAATAATTTTACTAGATGAAACTTCATGTTAAGCACTTAAAAAGCAATAAAAAAGTCAATTTTCTTGCTTTCAATTATTTTGCTTATTCCGCTTTTGGAAAAAAAAAAGGGGGGGGGGAGAGCGGTGTGGGAGGATGGAAATAAAGGACAAAAGTTTCCCGGTTAGAAAGACATCTGCTTTTCTCCTCAGCACCCAATGTCTTCATCTTTTCTCACCTCTCTCTCCTTATTGCCCCCCAGCCCTACCTTAGGTCCCACTTCCCCGTGAACATGAAAATAACGATTATCAGGCAGGGCTGGGGCTCCCTGGCGTGGGGAAAGGAAAGAAAAGGAGCACTGATAACTCCTGAGTGCTTGCTGCCTCTTTCAGCACACAAGCACCTTTTCAGAGAAAATGTAAAAGATAAAGGCAGAAATTACTGTTCTTGCACAATATATGCCAAGTTCATAAGAGCAGCGTTTAACACTTAATCAAAATGGTTTGACAATGTAAAAATTAGGTTTTCAAATGTCATTAGTGCCTTATAATAGGTTCAATTTGTATCATTCCCATCCCTGTTTTTTTTTCATCTCTGCTAATTGTTTTTATTCATTTCTTTCATTTTTTACACTGTTGTCTTGTTGGTTTTAATTTTTAATTATCATAAGACTTTTTCTTTTACCTTGTTAATTGGTTTATGTTTAAAAAGACTGGTTCTGTCATTCTTTTTCTCCAAGGGCAGCTACGAGGGATTTCAGGCAGGTTCTTTTGCATTGATAGGCAAGCTCTTTTCTGGGCTAATTTGGGGAAAAAAGTGTTTGCTCTTGGGTTAGCATGAGCACCTTTTTTGTAGTGTGATTCACAGAAAAGCTCCCTTATACTGACTTGTAAATTCCCTTCTGCCCTGGCACTCAGGATTCATCTGGTATTGGCACAGCAATTGTACCTCTGTTCTCCAGTTGATATGCAGACTCTTTTCTGTCTGGAAGGAGATGAAAGCTCTCTTCTGCTCTGGCTTGCAAGGTCGTTTCTGTATGGGCTCTCCTTTCTGTCACCCATCGAGCACGAGCACACACACCATTTCTTCTCTCATTCCATGTCCAAGAATGTTCCAAGTCTTGGTTATCACAGGGCTGCAAGGTGTCGTTTGCATGGAGCCATATACTGGCATCTCCTTGGGGTTTTTCTCTGCCAGTATAAATGGGACTGGTTTACATAATTGCACTGACATTTTGGGGGCAGAAAAACCATTTTGGGAATGGACATTTTTTAGGGAAATGTTGACACTTGTTTGATTGCACTTGGATGAGGAATGTACTTTAGGTCTTTGGGGGAAAATCTAAAAAAATCAAAACAAAAAATCCAGACAAAAGAAAAGGGGGGAATCAGTAATTCTCAATCCCTCTTCCAGTGTAGACTGATGAAGAAATACTTGTGGTGACTCACTCCGGGGTGACTTCTTGCTCTCAGAGGAAACCAAAACTTGTAAACATGGAAACTTTGGAATTTCTCTCCCATTGCCAGCAGAAGTGGGGAGTGGCTTCACACCGGTAAAACTCCATTACTTTGGCACCACAGGGACACATGGAAGTTTATTCTTACTCTCACTCTCATTCAGTTCAGTCCTACCATCTGGAAGATTCTGGCTTCTCCTTCCTGCTGGCTCTCATGCCTCCTGAATGCTCAGGAAGGTTTATCAGGCAGGAAACCCCTCACATGGAGAGAGATCATCTTAGTAAAGGTGGAAGTCCTGTTTTTCTCCACAGAAGTAGTACTGGCAGAACTCCTCCTGGTTCTCCACCATCTGAGAGGAAGAGTGTCACTGTGATCATGACTTCCAACTGCTGATGTCTGGAAGGACCCTTGCAGAGGCATCTCCAGCATGGCAGCCAAAAGCCCCCCAGCCAAGCTGTCAGGCATGAGCTGGGTGATAGTTTTATTCTCTTGGCCTGTAAGGGTATTTTTAATTCTTCCTGCTGGGAGAGCTTGTACTCTCATGTCCTGCCTAGAGGTCTACACTGTCTCTACTTGTTCTCCTCCACCCACTGCAGCTTGTGAGTTTTACCTCTCAGCTTGTGGATACAAATGCAAGTGCTTCTTCCTTCCTAGCCTGAAGATCCCCCGTAAATGACACTGAGCGGTTCTCAAATTAAACCTTCAGTGGCACTGCTCATCAGCAGAGTCCTACCTGACAAAGTGCCAGTGTGCTGCCTGGCCCTGGGAGACCTCTCAGGCTTTGTGATGTACTGCTGGCCTCAGGCAGCTTTCTGCTCTATGATGGACAGCCATGGCTTCATCAAAGGTCCTGCAGAGCCTGAAATCAGGAACAACACAACCTGTATCTATGAGATGCTGAGAACCTGCACGACTGCCTGCTGAGAGGAAGGCCTTTTCCTCGCCCCTCTCTATATTTAGCACCATTCTCAGGCAGTGTTTCTAAAATTACCAGCTGCAGTAAATGTGATTCATACCCCCATCACCGCCAGCGATGGATAAGAAGAGTGTAAATGACATGCAGGAGAAAATCATGAGCAGTGTAGCCCGAATCAGGACTGTAATGGTATGGTCTTTAGTGCTCGTGTTGACGTCTCTGCCGGGCTTTCAGGGGGAAGCAGTGGCCAATCTGAGCCTGTTCTCTCTCACAGCAGTAGGGAGGAATGTCCCAAGCTGCAAGAGGAAAGGCTTGAGATTGTTTTCTAGCCCTGTTTTTGGGCAAGTCTGATACAATGAATAGTGACAGAAGACGTGCACAAGCAGTTTTTGCAAGGACCCTGTGCTGCTGGGGATGTGAATGCTGTCACTAGAGCAGGCTCTCTGCTATCTAAGAAGGGTCTCCATCTGTATAAAATAAAAGCAGACCAGAAAAGCATCTGCATCAGCTGTGGAACCCAATCCTGAGATGGAAAGGGTGAATGTTGTGATGATTGTCATAGACTGCCCTGAACCAGTCTGGAAAGAGGCATTACTGTGGAATCAGTCCAAGAGCTGGAGCTGTTACAGTAAATACCATAAACATCTAAATCTTTTAGGAGGTTCAGTCTGCATATCTGGGCCATTATGGGATATTAACTAAAATGCTCATTTGAAAAATTATCCTGTGAACCACTACAATGTAGCAGAGGAGCTGTTTAGCTCAGATAAATAATAATTGAAAACTAAGGCAGAAACGTGCAGCCATATCTGCCTGTGTTGTGATCTTCTCAAATCTCCTCACCTAATTATTACCAGGCCTTTCTGGGCCGTGGAAGAGAGACCTGCAAGAGAGGCAGGGCCTCAGAAAACAGTATTTATTATTCTGAGAGGAAGTTCTTCTCTCAGAGTTGGTGCTGAACCAATCTCTCAGCAAAGTTAAAGGGACCTGTGCTTCTTGCAGTGCTTACGAAGAAATTGAAATGCTGCTATCCTTAATTACTAAAGACCTTGGTGCCACAAGGGGGTATTTATTCTGTTTTCTCCTATCAAATTAATATTTGAGAATTCCTTCCTACCACTATGAAATATTCCTCATTCATATCATCTATGCAACAATTTCAAAACTCTGCTGTTCCTTCCTTCATATTTCCACATCCATTTCCATGTGCTTTCCAATATCTGTTGCACAGCCAGGGAGGGATGGTTATTGCCACACATGTTGGCAAAGCACACTTGGACCCTTTAGGGTGAAAGCACATATGTTTATTATATGAAATGATGTCACTGTTATCATGTCCCATTGTGACAAGTTGTTAAAGACTAGAAATGAGGGCAGTAACGCCATTGTATAGAGGAAGCAGATCTCAAAGAGACATAAAATTCTCACATGTGCTGCAGACTGTCTTTCCAGCTGAATTGCTCTTTGGTATTTCATTTTGGTCACCAGGAGAAGTCCATATTTATCCACTGTTGCAGTGGCCTCAGGCAGCACAGAGACATAAGGAAGTCCTCTCTGTACACTTTGCAAACACCTTGAAAAAAGTTCAGACCACAATGTATATCCACACAAATGTTGCATGAGCCATGCACACAGGAAAGTGTAATTCCAAGGGGTGGCAGCAGAGCCAGGCAACATTTTGCATTTCTTTAGCAGTTTAACTAAACCTAAGTAATAGAGAAGTCATAAGTAGACAGTGGTCTCCATTTCCTTTAACACAAGTAAAGAATATGAGTGACAGAAAAGGGTCTGACTTCTTTATAGGAGGGGCTTAATGCAGCAACCCAATGACTGAACACACTAACCCCAGAAACCCACACTCACACCCTCTCTCAGTAACATTTACTGCATAAATATCCTTCATGATATTTCGTCTATTCAGATAATTTTCATTACCTTCACAGGAATGCCACATAATTCCTTTAGGGATTTTATGAATCTCCACTCAACCTCCCCAGCTCCAAACTGGATAACAAGCAGAGAAGAAAATGGGATCCCCATCAGGACTAGAATAATGAGAGGGTTAACAACTCCTTCCAACAACTGTTGGGGACAAGGGGTATAAAAAAAATTTAAAATGAAAGAGATATACAGTTATGAGGCAATTTTGTTCCCTATTAACCCCATCAATGGAAGGTTCCCATAAGCCATTACCAGGGATTTCAGAAGCAGAACATGTCAAGGGGTTAAATAGAGATGTTTCTGTGTTCATTAGTACTGGCAGCTCAGGGAAAGAAAAGAAAGGATGGAAAAAGGGTGGGATAGAGAGGGAAAGGAAATTCAGATTTGGGACACAAAGAAAAAAGAAATTACCAATCAACATGTAAATTGTGCAAAATTTCGGGTAGATATTACAAGTTATACTAAGGTGGTGTATGAATTCACACATTAGGGACAGGAAATTGGGCCAATACTCCAGGCCTTGTCCTGCTCAGTGGTGAGTCTGGAAGTGACCTTGGAATATGAAATCTAGATTTACACAGTGCAAGGAATGGTGGTGAAGGGATGACTGTGCCCGTGCTTGTGACCCACAAAACAGCTGAACATCCAGCAAATATCAGTCCATGCAACAGAGGGATCAGTACTGAAACTTCTCTTCCCTGGTAGAAAGCCTCTAGGAGAGGGGCAGAGCTGACTCAGGAAAAAATATCTCTTCCAGAGACTCTCAACAGTCTTTCTCACTACAGATGTGGGCCTGAACAACATTATCTAGCAATTTGTAAGTCTTATGATTCACAAACAATGGCAGCAACAGTCAACAAAAAATAACTCATTTATAAAAGGAAGTTCAATTTCATCATCCATCTTCAGTAAAAATTCAATATTTCCCAATACAAGTGGTTTTGATTTAATGAATGGGGAAATCATGGCTTTCCTTCTTCTTTGCACACTTATTTCTCCAAATGGATCCCACATCGTTGGAGAGCAGACAGAGGAATGTCCACAGAATGCTGGGAACTGCTGCTAACACACCCTGGCATCCTCATGGGAGGAGGAGGGAAGTGTGAGCAGCCCCCTGTTCCTCCACAGGCTGTGGGGTGCTCTGCTTGTAATCCCAGTCTGCCTTCCAGCTCTAAAATGGAAACTTGGATAGCATTTGGGGACACTGAGCACAGTTTGGGAAGAGGCTGGAGATGTGTAAGGGCTCTGGAGCTGGGGGAGGAGCTGGGAGGAAGCATGGAGTGATGCTGGTGGTGGATAGGATGTGTCTAGCTCTTGGAGACACCTCTCCCTTCTCATTTTCCAGAGGTTTTGATGGCAGTGGTGTAGCTCTCCCTGAGGAGAGATCCCTTGGTCATCTAGGTGTGTTTAATTTTTCTGGAAATCTCCCTTTTGCCTCCCGATTCCTTTATTTTCACACTAATGTAGTCTCTCTGTGCTGTTTACTAACCACATACAGGCAGCTATTCCCTCTGCTTGCTCAGGACATTAATAAAATGCCTGCCCACCCATGCAGCCAAACACAAAGGGGGCTGCTAATGGCATCTTCCTTTTGAAATGAAATCCCAAAGCTTTCATTTGGCTCATGTTCCTCCCTGATAAAACCCTCCTGTCTCTGTCTCAATATGGGGCACTCTTATCTAGGCTCACTTAGGGGTGGCAGAAGCTCTGAGGCAGTTTTGGAGTGCTCTGCCTCCTGTCTGGTGAGAAGGAAAAGCCAACAACCACAGCAGGCCTGAACCAGATGGCTCTAAAGGGACATATGACCATCATTATTTCTGAGGCAAAAGGGAATGCACATAATATATCAGAAAAGCAGGGAAACAGCCAACCTATGGCTATAGGAATGTGTTTGAATATCCCTAACATGAGCCTGCAAGATGAATTGGAGGGGCAGGGATCCACAGTCAATCCTGGGCATTGCAATGCAGCTCTGGGACATGGCATCACTATAGTAAATACTAAGCTGCTATGTTCATTTATGAGGTAATGTGTTTATACACAGAGACTGATAGATATGCTTTAGGAGACAGGCCCAGCTCAGAGACTCATATCCATACATTCGCACCTCAGATTCTGACATGGCAGTCAGTTCTGCAACTACAAGGCATTTGTGTTTCTCAGTATGACATCTAAGTCTGCAACATACTTGTTTTCTGAACAGAAAAGCAGATAACTGTGACACTGGGGCACTGCTACAGAGGACATGCACACTGTACTGTCTCTGACCTGGATAACTTGGTTTTGTGCTTTTCTTGTTTATTTCTCTAAAGATTGTGAAATCCTTCCGGTTCTTCTTTGGCAAGTGTAGAAATGGAAGAATGACATCAAGGCACATAGCTGGGACCAACATTTTTGTAAGACAGTGATTTACAACACAACATGTTGTTTGGTAGCATGTCCTCCTGGGAATCCCTGGAAGAGAAGCAAAGACAGGGGAAAGAATCCCTGCTGGTTGCATTTTCTTGATACTCTTGCATGGTCTCATTTGACTTCACAGTTTAATCCAAGTAGACAGAGATCTTTAAGGGATTCTAATCCATTTTAACAGGAATTTGAACATCCAAACTTCAGTCTTCCATCATGAACACAAACTATGAAATTGCTAGATGAACCATGAAAAGCCAATTCTGGGAATAAGGTGAATATTTCAGGAATCCTAGAGGTCGTTTCCAACCCTACCAACTCTATGGTCTGAGCCATGCCTAACTCTCACTGAAAACCTGTGTTTCCTTCTAACAGTCTTGGTCTTAAAAATTACTACATTAATGCATATTTTAGGTAGTTGCTGGAGTTTACAAACAGGGGTTATCAGCTCTACTCCCAGGCATTTCCATTCCAAAGATGCCCATGCTCTGCTATGAGGAACGGAGAGCTGGCGTGGACTCAGGAATTCACAGAAGCCTGTGTCCATTCCCATGTCCTCACAGAGGCACTGCTCCTGCACCTCAGAAAGCCTCCTTGAACACAGAGATGTCATCTCTAACGAGGTGGGAATGGCTCCTCCTTTCCTGCCCCCCTACCGTGGTTTCATTCTTCCCCTGCTGAGCCTGGGTGACTTGTTTCCATTGAGTTCACTGATTCAGCAAGATCGAGCCCCTGGTCTTAAATAACTAAAGACTGCAAACTGAATATTGTAGCCATGGCAACAGCCAGCTCAACTTTAAACTCTCTGATACATAAGAAGGCAATTTTCTTTATTTTTTCTCTCTGCATTTTTATATTTCCAGAACTTACAATGGTAATAATGGCCTCAGGCCCTAGCCTCCACCAGCCAGCCATTAACTTCATGGAAATGCCTTCTCCATCAGCCCCTATTGTCAACAGCCAGCACCATTCCACAGGAACCGGAGGCTCTCACCACACTAACACGACTGGACGTCTCAGCTGTGCCACAGCCCTTTGCAATCCTGCTGCAGACTTATTTCCTGCTCGTGACAAGTGCAGCAGGGCTCCACTTTGGGAGGCTGCGTGTACCTTCCTCCTGGAAAACGGGGAACAAAATGCCTCTCATCAGACTGATTGCCATTGTGTCCCTCACGCAGAAGCTTGTGGGTAGATGGCCCTGTCTGTGCCTTCTCCCTCTGCCTTCCAAGCTCATCCATCTTCCTCTGAGTGGAAATAGAATACATGCATGTCGTAGATTTATTTGGTTTCCTGTTCGTGCCACAGAATGCCGTTGTCAAAGCTGTGGTGAAACCACTGAAAAGAGTGGGAATAGTTCTTTGCTAATGCTGCTAAAGCACAGGCAACAGTGGAAGCTTTTGCATTTTAGGAATTATTTTTTTTATTCTTTCTCAAATTCTTTCTGAAACTTTCCTTCAAGAGCTAAGTCAGGAAATGTAACAGCACAAATTAAGTGTTTAACATGTGTAAGACATTGTTTGCCTATTCATAAGAGCAACAGAAGACCTCAATCCTATGTGTAATTTTGCCCTTGATTGTGTATATGGCCAGTGGTTTAACTGTTGTGCCTTAGTTTCTCCTCTGCTAAGAAGGAAAATGTTACACTTCTATCTCTTCTAATGGTCATGGAATTAATTTCACTACTAATGCATGTGTAGCATGGAGACATGGCACGATGAATGGCACTGGCTGCAGCTATTATTAGATATCACTTTCAGCAGATAGCAATTTCTACAATAGGTTAAATTCTGGCCCAAAAAGTACTTGACTGTGTCTCTTTAAGGTCACAAGCTATTATGATGTTGAAGACTAAAATGCTTTGTAAATGATCATGAATAAATGAATTGAGTATCTCTGCCCAGCTATGTGGGCTATGGAAACGATACTGAATATCATCAGCCTGAACCATCAACATCCATCAGCTTTCCCCTTGCTCATCTCTCAGCTGTCGCAATACAAAACCCACTTTCCCCCGAGATTTTAAACGACTGGGGCTAAACAGCAAAAACATTCGGTGACTAAATTTGCCAGAGAAGGTCTCAGTCACGAATGACTAAAAACAAAATTATAGAGCAATCTCAGCTGACTGAGAGCAGAATGAAATGTGATTCATTTTCATCCACCCGGCAGGGACTGCAGGGAAAAAAAAAAGACTGGATTAACCCCTTCCCTGCTAGCAATGCCCATGCTCCCTGGGCTGATGCACATGTGGTTTGCATTGCTCAAATATTAGGTCTTCTGCTGGGTTTGTGATAGCTTTTATGACTCAGGTGGGTCAGATCAGTAGGAGGACTGTGCTGAAAACATTAGTGTGGTATACTTAAATATCATACACGGTTTACAGGAACATTAAGTATTGACCCCACTGCCCTCTACCAAATGAGACACCACTGCCTGCCCAAAAAGACTTGCAGTCGAAAGATGAGAGACAAAAGCTGGCTAATTACATGCGATGGTAGGATAAAATATTTGTCAGCAAGGCAGGCAAAGGTGTCAGCACCACATCACCTCGCAGAAAATAAAAGAGAGTTGTAAGGTGGGGAACAAAGGAGGCTAATGATGTGGTTTTTTGAATGCCTACAGGAAGGACCTCTCAATGTGAAGGGCAGCAAGGGAGAAAACAGGGAGCTGGAAGTTTGACTAGGAGATGAGGGAGCCTGGTCTGCTGGAATTATGGGTGGATGCTCTGGGCAGAAGCCAAATGTTGCAGGCTGCCTTTCTCATCTGTGCCATGCTCACAAGCCTGGGCATCACCACTGGGCTCAGCTGGAGGCCTCACCAAGGAAGTGGGAGTGCCATTGGTGCTGAGGCAAAGCTCCTCGTGCCAATTCTGCCCTTTATGGGAAGGGGGCAGCTCAGGCACAACTGCAGTTGAGTTCCTGCCATGCCAAACACCAGCTCCTGAAGGCTGTGTTATGGTTAGTTGTTTGCACCAGGAGCTTCTGGCTGACCATCTGCTCAAACAAATAGATTAAAAGCATGTCTGCTGTCCCTAGCCCAGAACAGCTGTTCAAAGAAAGAAATCAAAGTAAGAAAGATTACATTTTTATCAGTAAACATAAAAGGAGATCTTTTCTCCAGCATTTTCTCAGGCACTTTTTCTAAAAACAGAGTAGATGATGACTGACAACATAGGGGGGAAAAAACCCCCACCGAACAAAAACAAACAAACAAAAAACCCTCAAACAATTACTACTTTATGAACAAGTAAAAAGCAAAGGTTCTGGAGGATATATGGTGATCTCCCTGAAAATAGCAGTCAAGGACCTGTTCATAAATTGGCCTCTCTGAGGTAGCATTGCTCCTGAGGTCAGAGACTGAACTAGGATATGGCAATTTGGGCAATGATTGCTCCTTGGGTGTCTGATACCCTCCATGTCACCACTGCACTGTGTATCTCTGCATAACCACAGCAACAGAGTCATGACACAGCAAGTCAAGCTAACAGATGATGGATGTGGTACTCAGAGCAAAGTGGTAGCTCAGGTGAAGTGCAGGAGCAATTTACTCAGAGCGGTACAAATGCTAGATAAAAAGCAGACTTGCCCTGCCATCTTTTGAGAACACTAGATAGAAAGTTTCCTAAACAACTCCCAGATTAAATCAAGAGGTCAAGTCATGAGCAGGATGACAAAGCAGCAACTTCATGATTTGACAGCTTCTACATGGTAAAGGAATGATCCCAGATAGGCTTGGCTGATGCCAAATGCTTTCTGCTTTATGGACACTGTGGTACGACTTACATGCTTCATTTGGTTTCCTTCCATAAATGGAAAAAGTTCTCATGAGCCTTAAAAGTAATGTTTTAAAACCATCCAGGTTTACTGCTCATGTAATACATTTATAGTTGGTCAGTTTAGTCACATGACTATGCTTTTCAAACACCATCAGCAAAACTCATAAATTTAGTGAGTAACAGGAGGGGGAAAAAGGATGAAAATACCAAAATTATAGCTATTTGGGTTTGCTGGGGTGTTGCAGAGTTTAAAAAAAGCTCTGCTAATACTGGAAGGTTAAGGTATGGCTGGGCCAAACACAGCATCTCAGCAGGACTATAAGTCTCAGTGGAACTACCAGAGCTGCACTACTTCTCCTCTGTAAGCCTCCTTCTGGCTTGTGCAGAGCTGGCTCTAGTTTAGTGGCTTGGCATGGTGGAGCTGCATAAAGAAATATCCAAAGGTTCCCACACTGCATTTCCAGCTTGAAATTGATTGTCCTCTCACCCCTCTTTGAACCTAGCTTCTTGTGTTGATTAGATCTAATGAAAAAGATTTTCTTTCTTCTACAGTTTTAAAACACCAACATGCCTGTAACTAAATTACTATTATTTATTGGCCAAATCCTTACATGGATAAAATGTCTCCTGAACACCACAACGGTGGTCTTGTTCCCTGATATACACAAACAAATCCATTATCTTTGATGGAGCAGCACTTGTATGATGGAGGGGAAAAAAGAAATTTGGCCTAACAAGACTTTTTCAAGAGAAGTGACTGAGTAAAAGGGCTGTGAATTTTGCTGATTACTAGTTATTTTAGGAACCATATGCACAGGCACTTTCTGACTCATGTTGCTGTCAGTGAAGGGCAGCTGTGTAACAGCAAACTGGGTCCAGGAGTCTAGTTCTGACTCTGATGCACAGCATGGTCTTCTTCAAACCACTTCTCTCTGGGGTCAAGGCACTGTGTGAAATAAGGTTGACATTTCCCTGTGCTTACAGATCCTTAGGGAAGATTTCTGTGCCAGTGGAGAATCAGGAGTCCAAACTTCCTTGCTACCCCCAGAGAGCCTGAAGGGGCAGCATGAGGCAGGCTGGACTGGGCTGGGCTGGGCTTGAAGGTAGGAGGTCCAACGTGGTCTCCTTTCTGTAGTATGAGACAGAGTATTAAAAGAAGATGAACAAAAGCTTCCCACTGCTTGGCTTAAAATTGGAAGGTATTTGCAACTTTTAAATATATATAGCATTTGCTTTGGTTGTTATTTGCTTTGGTTGTTTAAAGTAGAGCCGAAGGATGCAATTAGGATTTCATGCAGAGGAAGTTCCGTTGTGTTTTGTAAAATGAAATCCCTTTTCTTGACCTGGAAGCACACACCACAACCTGCTCACTGCATGAACCAAATTCATAATAGAAATTCACATCAAAATAACACCCAGAATCAGCATCAGCATCAGTTCCCTTCACTAATCTGTGCTGGACGGATACACACTGAGTAGAACTACTTGACTAAGAACTTGTCACCCAAAGACAGAGGAAATAAGCAGAGAAGTGCTGTGACTTTCTAGGACCACAGAAAATGCAGTGGCAGAGAGGAGAACAGGCCAAGATGTCCAAAGTTCTTGCTCAGAGTCCTAATTTCTGCCTTCCCAGTAGAAATACAGCAGCATTTTTCCCATCGGTTTGCATAAAACTGTATTTATGCAGAAGATTATGAGAATAAAGCTGTTGATGAGACTGCACTGAATTTGCTGAGCAGTATTTGCAGAAAATCAGGGGAGAGTTTTCAAAATGTCAAGTTCATTTTTGTATAAAACATTTCCTTATTGCTTTAAAATATTTTTTGCTTAAGAAACTGAAGTAAAAAATACAGGGTAAAAAAAATAACCTAGGAGAAAAGGACAAGTAAGCTGTCAAATAAAAATATTCAGCTCAACCAAATACAGAATTCCAATTTTGGTGGCTTTTGATTGAGCCACAGAACAAATAAACTCATCATCTTCCCAACTCTGCACCTGAGATTTTAAGCCACATGCCCTCCATTGGAGAGGCTGGTGTTGTCAGCTCTGCATGATTAAATATCCCTGTGACTCCAGTGACAACACTGTGTTTGGAACATTCTGCATGGGAGCTCCCACAAGAAGAGTTCTGCCACTAGTCCTTTACTGAGTCTCCTGTGCTGTAAGGAATTAATTGCTTCCAGTATTAATTACATAATAATTTTTCACCTGCAGTTCACATGTTGAATAAACAAATGGGAAGATGGAAGGCAGGTCCTTCTGATGTCCAAGAACATTTGTGTAGCCAGATAGACTCTTCTCATTTAATTCCTCCTGGTTTCTTATGGATCGTGTCAAACTTGGGGATAATGGGCATCAAAACCACACTTGTGCTGAAAAACCTCTTGCAAAATTAATAGAATCTTGCAATCCAAATGCAAAAAAAATATAACCAAAGACATAAAAGTCTGCATTCAATCTGCTGTCCCAGGGAACCCCAGTCATTTAATTATCACATAAGACTGCAGTGCAGGTGACACTACAGGCACACAGTTCCCTTTGCAGGAACAGGTATGTGCTCCTGTGTGAGGGGAAGTCTTCACTGTGACATACTGCACAAGCTTTGTCACACAGAGTGACATTCCCCCTGCAGGCAGGCAGACAAACCCTTTCAATCAAACAAGCCAGATGCAATTGCATTACATATTTCACCTATTACATGGCCCCTCTGTTGGGACTTTGGCAGAGGAGGAGCTTGCTGCTCTGCACTGGAACCAGCCTCTTCTCACTTCACACTGCACAGAAATATGGATTTAACTAAGAGTCAGGTGCTGTGCACAGCTCTCCTGAGAGATGGGCTGGGGTTCCCACAGAGCCACCAGGCATTTAAGGAGCAGAAGGCCTCAGGAGAAGGATGCAGCATGTTTGTTTTAACTTGTTACCCGCAGCATTTTCATCTCAGCCTGCCTAATTTAAAGTGTTTCCCAGCCTGTGCTCTCCAAAGGCCTGGCCCCATTCAGCTCACAGACGACAGAAAACAATTTAGGTCTTGCAGCTACAGCAGAGTGATGCAGCTGATAAGGGAACTTCAAGGTTAAATAAAGTGTTCTGTGAGCAGAGGATGGGAAAGGATCTCCACAGAGCCAAGGAACACGGTGGGCAAGCACAGGCAGTGGAGAATGGACAGGGTGGAAATGCTTCTCTGGACCCAGAGACTTGCCTGAGGCCAGGGCAAGCAGGGCTTGGAGAGATGATCCACAAGTAACACACCAGATTTTGTCATTGCTGCTGTGCCTTGTGTAAGGGAATACAGGTTGGGATCTTTGTCTGGGCAGTACTATAATGAGTGAAAATTAAATTAAAGATTTTTTAATACTTTTATAGTGCTTTCCAGTAAAAAAAAATTATTGTGCTTTAGTCCTATCACCTCAGTGATGCCAGAAAAAGAGTCAGGGAAATTTCAGTATGAGGGGATGTATGCCCTGTGACATATTGCACAAGCAAATGAAATGACATTCACCCTGCAGGAAGGCAAACAAACCATTTCAATCACACAGCCCAAATGCAGTGGCAGTACATAACCCACCTATTTGCATGGCACATCTATTAGAACTCTGTATCACCCAGTACTCTGTCATCACACCGCTGTCCATCGGAAGGAGAACTTATCATCTTCACATGACACATGAGGAAAAATCCTGAGGGAGTAAGCTTATTGCCCATGGTGTGCTACAAAATGTCTAGGAATGAACCTTAGGGGTTGCTGCCCAATTCTCCCCTCTAGATGTCAGACATTCTTCCATCGTAAACACTTATCTCTGTTTAACAGGCCCGGATCCTGGAGGAAGGCAAATCCCAGTTTTAACTATGTTATCAGTCATATACCTTCAGCTGGACAGCGAAGAGTGAAGGGGCACTGTGTAGCTGGAGCTCTGACACTGCTGTTTGGGGCCATCAGTAGGGACTGGGCAAGCTTTGCTTTCATACATCTGTAATTGTGCTACTGCTATTTCTCATTTGGTAATTGCTTGCTGCTAGCAAAGAGAAGGACTTACAAGGCACATCCAACCTGTGGGGAGCTGAGATGGGGTTTTGCCATTCAGGCCTCTCTCTCTAGCAGAAATATGGTCAGGGATGAGGAGTCTGGGCCTGATGGTAGATTACCATTCAGGTTTTCCCCCGATTCCTTGAGACAGCTTCCTCTTTCCTTTACTTTTCTCAACTGTGATTTTTTTCTTGCAGAGGCACTGATGTAAGAATGTGGTCCTCGGGACTGTCCAGTTGCTGGGTTTCTCTGGCACTACATTTCTTAATAAAGCTCTCAGTACATTATGTAAAATGACTATACAATAACTCCTGCAGTAAATGAGTCAGGATGGTCACTGGCACTGTCCTCCCAAGACGACTGGAGAAACGGGAGATTGCAGCCTCGCCACAGGAGATCTTGCAAATTGCCGTAATTGTGTATAAATAGAAAGAAATGCAGAGGCAACTGCCAGCCAAGGTCCTGCTGACTCAGTGCCACCTTGTGTTTTCACCAGGAAGCACAGAAGCGCAAGGAAGGCCGTCAGTGAGGGGCAGAGAGGGGTTCTGAGTAAGAGCCCAGCCTACTTTGTGATACTGTGGGTTCCCTCAGAACAGGCACTGAGCAAACCCACAAGCCTTTCTCCTGCAGGAGTGCCATGGCTCTGAGCCATCCAAGCCTTCCCGGAGGAGAACTGGCATTGCTGGGGCAGAATGAGGCACAGAAGGGTACAGGTTTTTTGCCCTGATCACAGACAGTCAGTGGAGAGCTTTGAAGCAGGGCTTTGGTTTTACAATGGTGACCTACAAAGTCTAACCTCTATTCCAGACTCCTCTGAGACTGAGCTATGTGGGCAGCATTAGTAAATGTCATTATACAAACTTGCAGGATGCCACACAGAGGAGAGTAAACCTACCTATGTTCCTCCTCCCTTCCTTTTTCATTGGTGGTTACCTTTGCAGAGGAGCAGCCCAGGAGGGCCATAACACTGTCAGTCCTCACTCCTGGTGTGAGTGATGGCATCCCTTGTTTGTCCACTGTGCTTCCACTGAGGTAGGAGCACACTCACTCAGACAAGAGAGATGGAACTGTGCCCATCTCTGCTCTTGCTTTCTCAGAGGAGAGGGTGGCTGGTGCAGTCTGAGCAGCCCCAGAGGATGCCCGAGGGTGCTGGGGAGCACCTGTGCAACTCACAGCCTGGGCTCTGGCAGCCTCCCCATGGCTCTGCCAAGGTCCTGCACTCAGTGTCCCAATCCTGCCCCTGCACTTCCAGTCCTGCAGATCTAACCCAGTTTTACACATACTTCTCCTTCAAAATCTGAATGCAAGCCTGCTGTTAATTAGTAAAAAGCATCTCAGGTTCCAAGACCACTTTTGTTATCTAATATTACAATTTTACAAATAAGTAGATACAGAGATGGCTGTAGAGATAGAAATACATAAATGTGCATTCTTGTTTCATGGGAAACACTGTGCTATAGATTTTTTTTTCCAGCCTAACCATAGCAGAGGGAATTAACAGAAAACCTCACTTTTCCATTTAGTACACATAAGTACACAGAACCAAATCTCTCCCTGGAGTAAACTTGCTGAAGTCGAATAGGGCTTGCATCAGAGATGAATTTGTCACTCTGTTTTTACTGAGCTCTACAGCAGAAATTCAAACATATGCTCAGACATATTTCCACTGAACCTGTTGCAAGCATGAGGTCATGATCAGGAGAGGAGTGAAGTCTACCACCTTTTCATGATTTTTTGGATCTGACATGCCCTTGCCATGTCCTCTCTTCAAGAGAATGGAGAACATTAGGAATTGCCTGAAGGAGTGATGGGGACATATCTTTCTCACTGTGAGGAAATGCATCTGTTTGCACAAGAAATTTGAGAAATGAAGGTTAAAACACAGTCTGCATGAGAAAGACATCCCAGATCACTGTTTTCCACAGGCAGAGGCCATGTTTGCACAAGTTAAAGCCCAGTTTACTAAAACTGAGCACATCCTCAAGACTCACTCAGTCCCCAGTTGGATGAATTCCTTCACTACAGTAAGTTGCTAATACGTGTTGTCTGAAGCAAAACTCCCAGAGAGAAACCTTGTCTCTACTGAAGCCAGTGGAAGCTTTGGGATTATTTCCAGTTTCTGCAGAACTTCATGTGTCCCACTTGGTTTCTGTTCTTTCCTGTTATTTACTGTCAAGGCACACAGAAAGGGAAGCTTTTCACTGGATAATAAATTGCTGCAGATAAGTTGAACCCATAGGAGCAGACCCTTGTAACTGCAAAAGGAGCATGGGGACATCAATAAAACCCTGTCTGATCCTGTTCTTCTAGTATTAATCTGAACTCAACAGTTTTGAAACCAGTGAAATGGATCTGAACACTGGATTTTCTTACAAACCTTCTTTTATATGGTGTTTTCTTATTACAAATGCTGGAAGTGAACCTTTCTGCTATGAAACACTGATTTCACATACAACTTTCTGTCCATGGGAAGAGAGAAGCTCGTACAAATCACCTAAAAAGATTTCTCTTCTGAGTTTTAATTGCTCTTGATAATTTCATTTAGTCAGTGCTAGTTCATTAATTTACCAAATACATGTATTTTAAAATTGAATTTCATCAAGTTTTTTATTTTGTCAAGCTGCAAAATAAATTCCTGAGAGAATCAATCTGCCAAATGGCTGGAGATGGGGTGAAAGCCCACTTCAACCAGGCTCTGTGTGTTCACGTGGCCTCAGCTCAACTTTATCAAATGGCAGAATGGTTTGTGTGCAATATGCCAGGAAACCCCATCCAGGTCTTCCTAGAAAAGGGGCCATATCAGAGAAAGCCACTGATCAGACCTTGAAAATACGCTTATCAGTTCACCCCTAGAGCAGATACCTCTACTTCAGGAGCAAGTCACGTTGGAAGGAGGGATGGTGATTGGGAAGTATCTCCTGATCCTGTCCATGATGCACAAGTTCTGTCACTTAATAAAGAGCCTCATTCCCCAGAACCCTTCAAGCCAGGACCTTTCACCCAAAGTGAATCAATTTTTAAAGTTGAAAGCCCAACTTTGAGATGGAAAGGAGATTTTAAAACACTATTTCATTCTTTCAAGCTGTGTTACAAATGGCCAACACCTGGGGGGGAAACATTAACTCCTAGGACCAGTGAAAAGACATATAAATCACATAGGGAAACATCTTGGCCTGGCGGCTACTAACCCATTGCAGATAAATCTGGGGAAAGTCTTCCTGGAGTTTCACAGATTTTATTTTAAGAGAGAAGAAATAGGGGAAAGAAGTTTATTTACTTGTTTTAGTTCAAATTCGGCAACAGGTATCAGTCAGTCTTACACCATCTACACAATGCACCTTTCCCTACCTCAATAAAGTGGGAAAAAAATAATATCCCTTATGTTAAGCTGCAAAGCTGTTGCAGAATTTTGACATTTTGGTAGCAACCTTGCATTGTCTGGGTTTGCATTCACACCTCCTAAGGGTAGGAGCTCCACAAAGTTAGAGGAGATAGAGTATGCAGATAAACTTCAGAACAGGGGGCATCCGGGACCATGCTGGGGAGAAAAGGCAGAAATGCCTGGGCCCAGTAGCTTAAACTCCCTTTCAGAGCCCACAATATAATCCAGGATTCAAGAGCCTCACTATCTCTTGTTGTTAGCAAGCATCTGTAAAACCCAGATGCAAAATGCTGGCCTCATTCCCCTCTGTGTGCTGACCTACAAGGAAGATAACTACGTACTTCTTCTATCAGTTACTCCCACAGCTGGGGTAGCAGAGGCCTCTACAACATGTATAAATGTTCCCACGTTACTGATGAATCACCTAGGAATGAATCTGAACTCACATGATGGAATTTCTCTAGTTTCCATTTGTTTTTTCAAACACATGCACAAGCACATAAGAGAAGTGAGGCACTGAAAAAGACACTGATATGGGTAAGTCATGTATTTAGAAGATAGGAAAGAGCAGGTACAAATTTAACATGAAGACCTAGTAAATCCAGTTCCTTTGAACATATTCCTGGTGATCTGGTCCTTTCTTATCCTGTCACATGCTATTTGCTGATTGAAGACTGGCTTGCATATTGCACAAGGCAGACTTATTCCCCAGCAGAACAGGAGGCTGTACTGAAAGAGGATGTTGTCTTTAGGGTTTCTGCTCGTTTATTGCCAAGATGGTAAAGTGTACAGCAAATGAGAGAAGGAACTGAGAGGAAAGAAGAGGTGGGTCTTGAGATTAATGTGGCTGAATGTCTACAGGGATGGATTTTCTCCTGCCTGCTAGTATAAATGCCATTTGTACAGATGTCTTGGTTTAAGCGAGACACTTAAGCCAAGTACCATGGAAGGTCACTCACTGAGAATACTCTGTGTTCTTGATTCCTCATTTGAGGCCTGGGCTGTGATTTACAGGACATCCTGATCATACCCATCTACAACACAGAGAGATGGAAGCTGCTTGAATATATGAAGTCCTTCAAAGCTCCCTACTGCATTGTCTCTGCCTCAGTTTCCCAAAGAGAAACCCAACACAATAGTACACTCATCAAACAGAGATGTGGCACTAAGTTAGTGAATGTCTTTGCAGCAGTCCCTCATTACAGTGGTGTATGCCACACAAAAATCTGGGAGAAAATTAATCATTTTCTCTCCAGAGTAGGGTTTGAACTGTGTCCAGCAAATAAAGCCTGGAGCCATATGCCAAACAATGAGAAGGAAATAAAATATTGACTAGCTTCTTATTCATAAAGCTCCATCTATTCTGTGCACTGTCCTGAGACAGAAGTGCTGAGTGAAAAGCAGTATGAGGAGATGCAGTTAATTGCATACCCAGGACAGGACTCAAGCCTGTGTTTGCTAACTTTGCATTTGACATCACCTAAGACTTGAAGCTCACTGCAGTTTTTAAGATGTTCATAGAAGAGTATATACCCATGTGCAGGACTTTTTCTGTGTTCCCCTGAGCAGGATTATATTCAGAATTTGGTCCCTAATTCCTTTAGATTTCAGTGGTATTGAATTCTATTAGGATAGTAAACTGTTAAAACAATGGTGAGAGGCAAACTGATAACTCATTTTAAAACCACAGGTGGCTCCTGCAGGCAGGGAAAAATACCCCTTCTCCTTCTGAATTCTTGGCTAGATCTGCTGACAAGGCAGATAAATGCCTCTGAGGGTTATCTGGGCCTCTTTGCCTCACTCCTCTCCTCGACAGAGTTATGTGTGTTTTTCTTGGGAGTGCTGTCTGTGCCAGAGAGTTAGAAATCCAAGAGCAAAGGTTTCACCTAACCAACTGTGTAATCTGAAGGACAAGAGGTCAGGGTCTCAGAGGGGAATAGAGAACAACCCTGAGCGTCTCTGGGGAAAGCAAAGGCAAGACCTGCACTCCATTTCTGTGCTCCTGACTTTAATGAGCTGTACCAGCCTTTGTGCTTCTACTCTGCTGCCCCTTGGACATAGACAAAGGAGTACAGTTAAAGGAATTTACCTGTGGCCTCTATCAGAGGAGCAGGCAAACAAAAACTACAACCTCAAAACAGAGAGAGGAAGAAACAATTGGTTGTCAGCTTCTAATCAATAAATTCTCCTTGGACTGTTTCTAGTTCAACAAAGCTTGATCAATATCCATTGGGGAACCTTCCAGTGGGACCAACTTTTAATTTATCTCCCAATTTCCTCTCCAGAACCTGAGCATCAGATCTAATTACTGTGCCTGTTTACTGGCTTTGCTTTTCTTTTCTTCCTCACCAGGAGGATATTATGCTTCTTGGTGGGGAAACAAAGATGTCACAGTGCAAAGGAAGTGGCCAGTGCAAGAGCCCTGGGTGCCACGTGCAGATAGACATTCCCAGCCTTCCTAAGGAAAGGTGAGGGGCCCAGAGGAGGGCCAGAGAAAATTAATCACTGGAGAGATGACATCAAGCATGATGGCACAAATGTGAACAGACACTAGGAAGGTAGTATGGAAAGACAGAGAGAACTGGGACAGGGAATTCAATTCTTGGGACTTGTAGACTCAGAGACAAGAACATAAATAAGAATTAATCACATTAAATATTAGTATTATGATGAATCTACCAGTTGTTATTTAATAGTTTTGCCTTGAGTTGTTGAAAGCGACTAAGCCAGTGAAATTCTAAGGTATTTGAGTAGCTAATCCACTTAGTTTCCTTTGGAAATCCTGGCTACACATTTTTACTCCCCCATGCCCCCATATAATATATAATAGGGACACTTTCCCTGTGAATAACACAGGGAGGGACTAACCTATGGAAGTGGAATGAAGAAAGGAATAGCAGTCCAGATTCCATGTTCCTGGCAGTGACTGTTAATGATATAGTGGGATGTACTCTCTGGTGCTTTGGAAATGCCAATGGCTACTGGTTATGGAATTCGGATTAGTCTGGAATACACTGCTTTGTAGCAGAGATAAGTTTGTTGGGATTTTTTTTTGTACAGCTCAACTGAAGCCCTTACAGAAGGTTGAAACTGCCCAGACATCAGATTTGCAGGAATGCCTCACCTTGCCCTGCTTACCTGAGGATTCCCCAACCAGGAAATCAGAAAAAATGGATTATACACTTGGTGGCAACAGGATGGGAAAGCAAAGCAGAGCACTCACAGCGCTACAGAGGGCCTCAGGTGCATTAGTGCTTTAGCCTTAGCAATGCCAAAGACCTCCTATTTGCAAATCTATAATCTGTCACATGAGCTGTTGAGTCAGCACTTTTCCAAAGTGGCACTTTCCCCTATTGTTCCCATGCTGCTATTCTGTTCCCCCCCCTCTCTTTTTTCCCCCTTCATTGTTCCCATGACGTTACTGTTGTACCTTTGCTCTCATGGCCTTGCACCCACTATGAGAATCTGTAGCCTCATTGCTATCCTTCCTGGGGAGAGAGAGAGTTTTCTCTTTCCTTTTTTCTCTCTGTTTTTCATTCACTCCTAAAGTAGATTTGTTAGAGCTGATGTATGTCATCAGCCATGGACTCTGCTAAAAGCCATAGTGCACGTGAACCTGTCTTTGTGCAACACTTTGTGCAACAACACCTGTGACTGAGGTGCCACCATGATCAAGGGTGGTGGTTCCTGTGTCAACAAGACCACCAGAAAAGCAAAGAGCAGCTACCAAGGACAGCAAAGACACTCATGAGTCAGGGAGAATGAGAGTACAAACACAAGCTGTATTTGCAGTTTCTTAATTCATGTACCACCCCACTGGAGATGGAATTGCCAGATGCCCACTCAAACAAGACATTGCTGGTTCTGTTTTAGAAAGCTGTTAAAAAATACCAGTTAGTGAGTAGTGTGGGTTTTATGTACTAACTTAAGCCTGTGTATGGAGCCCATTGAACTCACAAGAAAGGAAACACAATGGAACAAAAAATTAAACAAAAAGACTTGTGCCTTCTTTCATGCGAATTTAATTTGGTGAAGAGTTGAAAGGCCTCTTGGGAAAAGCACTCTTTTGCCTGTGTCTACATAATCATGAGTATGTTGGTACAATTGCTCTTGCATGATGTTTTCCAACAGTTCCTACAGCCCAAGGTGCAAGTAAAAACACACTTCTGTCCTTCTGGGCCTGGCAGTAAAGAAACTCATAGTCTCAAGAGAATACAGAAAATAAGGATGCAGATGGTGAGGATCAGACAGAGCAATAAACAGATTAAACAGCAGGCAGACTGAAGCTTACCTGACAAACAACAGCCTAAAAGAGCTGGGGATATGAAAGACAAGAGGCTCATTTTCAGGTGGGAGAGGTAGGGACCTATGAGAGGGAGGATGTTTGGTGTTGTGGCTAAATGGCAGGTGCTGTGGAACAGAGCACACTTGTCCAATGAGTGATGGAATCCAGATGAAAACTCAGAATGCGTGAGAGATGCAGAGGGAGATGAAGAGCACAGACAGAAAGGATACAAAGAAAGAGGATTATAAAAAACAAGACTTCATCCAGATCCTGCTGAATTTTATAGGAGTGGTGTTCATGTTTTTATTTGAGTGCAAACATAGAGAGAAAGCATTGGCAGCCTTGATACTGGAGCCTAAAGAACTGGCTTAGAATCAGTGCAAGTTACTGGCATGAAGAGCCCTGAGCTGGAGAGAACAAGAGCCTCCACTACAGTGCAACCAAGAATCCTGGCCCGTCTTCTCCCCCTTGAACTGATATTGTCTACATTTTAGCTCTCTGTGGAAAACAATTTTAAATGTATGAGTGTCAAGTAAAGCAAGACAGAGACTTGGCTAAGGAGCCCTGGATGAAAACCCTTACTTTATCCACTTTGGTTTGTATCTCTTTCTGTCCTTCTGATCCCATAACTTTTGCCATTCTGTGTCTATGTGCATGAGGTAGAGATGATGTCAAAAATGGGAAAAAGCAAGGAAAGGGACAGAGGTATGATTATCTGGCTGGAAGTGAAAAACAGTATGGTATGGGAACTTCTCCAGGATCTCTGTGCATCATCAGCAACACAAGGAACTATCCTGGTAATTAGTATTCACTTTATCAGTTTACTGAGAAATGCTCTTTTACATCAGTGCATAAAAATGTGGAGGAAAGAGATGAACCCAAAGGAGAGAGCTGAGACCCTGGCAGAGGAGATTAAAGGTGCTGTTCAAAACAAATTGCACTTATTTAAAAATAACAGCCAAGTTTGCTCAGCACTTGTAAGTCACCTGAATAACTCATTCCAATAAATATGATTTTAGATTTCTACAACATCTTTCAGGAATCTGAGAGAATTTAATAAGCACTAATTAAGACTCACATCCTCTCTTTGAGGCAGGTGACTACTGTTATTCCGACATTACAAACTGGATTTGAAGAATTTCCAAAGCACTGCTGGGGACATAGACAAGTATTCTACCTCATTTTAACAAACAGCTCCACAATCCACCCAACCTCTTAAGAAGTGAAGCAGTTTGGTCATGTTTATGGAACTAATCTTGACATACAACACAGGATGTAACACTGAGGCTGCCCGACTGTCCTACCTACTCCTCTGGTTTCAGAACAGTCCCTCCTCCTAATGTGAGGGCAGGGGAGGAAATGGAATTTTCCTCCCACAGTAATTCTTCATTTCAAACTGGAACAGAAAGCAAAACTTCTGTGGAAAAGCATAAATGTTAAGATCTCGACATTTTATATCAAAACAGAATGATCCAACATGTCGTTCTGTTATGGTATTTTTAATTTTGAATCAACATATTGAAACGAAAAACAAGTAATTTTATGTTGAAATGTCAATCCCAAATAAAATATTTTGTGATGCTTCTCCCAGCTGGAAAGCCTTTTTTTTTTCTTTTTTTTTTTTTTTTTTTCCCAGAAAAGACATTTTCTCATTGCAGATTTCAGTTTAGGTGAAATCATGTTGTCTGATGAGAAAACATTACTGTGACAAAAATGTTAATCAGCTCTGAAGTGACTATGTTTTCTGTTAAGAAAAGGAAGACATAAAATGCTGACTTTAGAACTCTGAGGAGCTGAAGTGTTCTGAACAAAAAGGATCTGGGAGGTCCCTGAACCAGACTGAAGTGCTGATTGGGAAGAACAAGTGAATTGTCTTAAAAAGGATGTTCTGAATGAAGAAGAATCGAATAGCCAGATAAGTGAAGGAAAAAATTAGGCATCTTTTTTTAAGGCATATAGAATTTATTTTTCTTATGCCCAAGGTGGGTCGTATAACTGGATAATGTATGCACTGGGAGGGCTACCAAAGTTGTTTCTTGGCTCACAAAAATATGGCCTCTCTTTGCAAGAGACATTTATGACAAAACACAAAGGAAATCTACTAACTCCTCATGATGTTGGACCAGGAGCTATGCTTCATGTTTTGCAGCATGCAGGTTTACACTTCTTATATATGGCTTATATATAACATTGTTCTTACTCAATGCAACTTGAATTTGTAATAATACAGCTTTGCAGGTTATTTGTTACATATAGGAGTGCAAACAGGAATAAGTGGTAGTGGCTTTAATCATTCACTACCCTGACACCTCCCTTCAGGTGAATTTCAGCTGCTCTTGGCTTCTTGTTTGTTTGGTTACATAACTTTAACATTCCTCTTTATCACCTGTGGTCTTCTCAACTCGGAATTGCTTGCTGCAAATTTGGACTGTATTGATCACCCGGCTTGCAGCTCAGTGGGAAGCAGAGAACAGCACCATTTCTGTTCCATGACCTGGCAGATCCACACCTCCACTTTTTTTGAATACACAGGTAAATTATGTTACTTGGTTTTCCCTTGCTTCGTATTTTGCAGACAGGAAAATGAAAATGTGGTTGATGAGTGAAGCACAGCTTTTCTTTGTATGGTGAAGTTGCTTTGTCTCTGTCAAATTGCTCTCCCCTACAAAATTTGTAATGCTGCTTTTATTTGTTGCTTCAGTCAATCTGTTTGGTTCTCAGCTAAGGCAAAATGCAGAAATATAGTTACCTTAAAAAGCAAGTTCAGGTGCTCTCGCTGCCATGTAAATCTCTGACTTTGTGTCACTGGCCATGAGACCCCAGAACAGCAATTCACTGGCCACTGAGGACAGTTCCCACTCTCCCAGAACCAGAATAAAACTCCCTTTCATACATTCCTTTTTAAAAAGTATCACATTAAATGTAGTGAGGTTGTTTGCCCCTGCTCCTTATACAGCTGTTCCCTAACTCTGCTCTCAAAATATTTGCATTTCCAGTTTAGGAGTATCCACAACAAGGTCATCCCATTTCTTTTGGTGTTTCCATACTTTGCCTCTCACAAGTATACACCACCATGTATTTTAAACAGTTTTTCAATCTTCTTTACTATTATTGTCACAGAAGAATCTAGAGATTCAAATAATACCAATGATCCTCTGGGCTTGGAATAATCTCTTTTCTGAAAGGTTTACAGTCTAAATAGGAAAGACAATGAGTGACAGTGCAGGGAAGCAGAAGGTCAAGTAAATCATATAACAGATCAATAGTAGTGCCGGGAATCCCTGGTTTTCCAGCAGGTTCCCAGCACTCTCTGCATTTAAACTACTTCCCAATGTAAACAAATTCCCAACTGCAGGGTCTCAACTTGCCCACCTCAAACCACACAGAGGTGTATATCTGTCAGTCACATCCACTGCCTTGTCCACACAAACAAAGCCTGTGCTCTGGCTTCAGCACACAAAAACTGCACAACAATTTTCAAGGGCTACCTGGGTTTGAATCAGAATTAGGGCTCACAATTAGGGCTGGCTCTGCATCCCATTGCCAACACATGTTGTTACCAGTATCACCACTAAGATTAATGAGGCTCCAGTGGTCTTGTTGATATGCAGCCAGCTCACTCACTGAAACGTCCTTGCACCTCTCTTATTCATGGAGAGACCTTTACTGGGTGAACAAATGTATTTTTGCTGTCATAAAACGAACCACAAACTTCTTTTTTATTAATAAAAGCCACGTTACTTAGACGTCCTCAAAATTTCAGCACTTCCATACCTGCAGATTCCTCTGCTGGAGACACGTACAAATATAAAACCCATCAAGTGGAAATGCGTTCAGTCAGGTGGAGACAAGCAATTTTGATTTGTCACACAATATCGGGGTTTTGTGGAGGCTGTGAAATCCTGGCAAGCAGCCTCAGCTGATTCCTGCCCTCAGGGTCTGGGGCCAGGAGTGCCTTCTGCCTGATGTGCATCAACCTCTCCTTTCATCTGCAGGGAAGGAGATTCCCTCTCTACCTCCTTATCGTTCACTCAAATCGTTCTAGCAAGCCTGGTGAGGCAGATGTGAGTGAGAACTTGCTCCTTTAACCCTGGGAAAATATAACTGAGTGCTGAACACTTACCCACACCATCACAGCCTTAATAGATCCCTTTTGTGGGGTCTGTCTTGCTTGTTAATGCCCAGGAAATTAACAGCTTGAACTTGTCCTTCAGATCTCCTCTGCTGCTTCCTATTCTTTGATTCCTCCCCTCTTCCATTTAATTGGAAAAATAAAAAAAAAATTAAAAAAAAAAAAAAAAAGTGTATGATTTTAGGTACAGGCCTATCCACTGGCAAAATGGTTGGCTCAATCTGTGCAGAGGCACAGATCCTGTCTCCTAGTACCAAAGACAACCGCACAGAGGGGTTTCATTCTAAGCCTCTATTTTGTTTGCTTAACAATTTAATATAATTTTTGCTAAGTGAGTGCTTGTCTCCAAGATAAATAATTTTTAAAAGATTAATAAATGCACAATTAGTTTTTAATTTTATCTATGTCTTCTGAGCGATAACAGGATTTGATTGGTTCTGGTAAGGAAAAAAAAAGTGAAAGAAGCAATTTAAAAAATATTATTACTATTTTTTAAATTTCTGAGTTTTCATTTGACAGCTGTGCTAAAATGGGAATATAAAGCTGAGCCGCCACTGAGGCATCCTGAATTCCTCCCTGGCAGTGTTATAAATGACTGCTTTGGACTTAAAAAAATTGGAAATCATTTACATAAAGTGACCCTCAGCAGTCACCAATTTTAATCTCTAATTTTTTGTCATAGTTCAGAGTGTCAATAGGCCACACCTCTCAAGGCTGGTCCTGATCTAGCAAATCCCTTTGGCACATGAACAGGCTGAAGGAGGATTGCAATAGGTACATTGGTTTCTCAGTGGAAAATTCATCAAGTTATTACTCTGCTCTAATACCATTTCATATTCATTATCTACCAGCAGGAGGAAATCCTGAAGTCTCTTCAGAAGCCTAAGAAAATATGCAGTTTAAATGGGGGATTGTCTCTCATGGGAAGGAGTTTTCCAGTGGTGTCTGTCCAAGAGTGCCAGTGCAGCACTGGTGCTCCTCCCTTACATCACAACACGGGAGGTAGGAAATGTGTAAGATACACATTAGAAAACCATCAAGAATGCACAACATACGTCACCTAGTCCAGTCCAGTGGAGCAATGGATGTGAAAAGTATTTGCCATCCTTACTCAGATCACATACTATCCTATTCTGTGAGCAATCCCAAGAGGAATTTATAGGATTATTCAACGAGTAAGGTACTATTCATGGTGAGTAAAGGTGGCAGAATCAACTTGCTACTGATTACAAGCTGCTTTTCCTCACTTACACTGCTGTAAATTTAAATTAACTCCACTCAATCAATGGTGAATAATTGATATAAAATCAGAGTAAGAGGAGAATTAGTCTATAAGTATGTCTAGAATGAATAAACAGTGAAAATTTGCCAGCAGATATAACTCCCCCTTGAAGCTTTGCTGCAAGGTTACTTTTATAACTGATTGTTTCATTCTCAGAAGTGCTGTGCTGCTTCTTGAAAAGAAAAATATACTGAGCATCTGCATGCTAAAATAGCCTGTGGTTACTGAGGTGTCATGTTTTCCTGGGTGGCATGAAAATCCCACAAATCCCACTTAGCTATGTTCAGGCCACGGGCACACCCTCACTGGCCAGGGTAAATGGGTCTTCTGGTTGCCTGTGAGGTATCCTGGTGTGCCCCACAGGCTTGTTGCAGTCTTGGATCTCCACTGGAGAAGGCTGGACTAGCAGAGGATTTGAGCATCACATGCCTTCCTCTCAGCCTGTTCAGCAGAAGCTCTGTAAAAGCAAACACAAGAGCAATCCCTGTCTGCACCTTACATGTTCCAGGGAACACTGAAGCCCTGTCGGGGTCACACTGCCTCTGCCTTCAGCTGGGAGGCTTCTGCTTCTTCCTCTCTTCCCTCTGCTTCATACGTTTTTGAGGAAGAACTCTCCTTAACTATATTAGTATAGCAATTCCCAGGGCTTGGATCTGGTCAATGCCTCTATTTGCTACCACGAAGTTATTGTTATTTAATCTGCAGAGACCTCGTGATCCCTTTTGGGTGGCATAGTTTTAACACCCATGACTATTGCCTGGACATTGTTTAATTTTAGCTGCACATCAGATTTAGAGAATGATGAAGTTGCCTTCCTCCCCCTGTGACGCTGCCCCATCCCCTGTCCCCACCTAAACTGCTGCCTTTGCCCTGTGTGTCCCACCTTCCCCTCCCCTCCTACCCCCCAGCAGCAGGTTGAGAAGGGTGCCATCACCTCTGGAACTCTCAGATTAAAAGGCAAAGAATTGACAGTAAACTGCCAATGGCTCATTTACTGTTGACGGTGAGTCAATCAAAATCCTGCTTTCCCACTGCTTCCCGGCTTTCCCATCTGTGTGAATTCATGACCCGGTTTCTGATGTGTTCCACACTGTTACTTTTTTCCCCTCAGAGTTTAATTGCTTCTGTTTCACATTTGGGTGCTGAAAAATTGACAGAAGCTGCACAATTCCCTCCAGCAATGGATCCTATTTATATTGCTGTAAACTACGTTTTGCAGTGATATGATTAGTAATAAAAGGGAGAAAATTAAACAGACATTAGCATCTCTTTGTATAAAATCTGGCTATCAACCAAGTTTGACTCTAAGGGTCACAAGAAATGTTAACATTCTTAAAGGCCCAGAGCACCATAAGGAAGAGATCAAGTGTGAGAAAGCTCTGTAAAGGTCTGAGATGCCCCTGGACTGCTGGAGTGCAGCAGCACAGGAGGGAGCAGGCTCCTCATCCCTGGCAGCCACTCTCAGGACAGGGCACAGAGGCCCCAGCCAAGCACACTCAGAACATGCTGCTACAAATTTTGAGAGAGGATTGTGGCAGCAAGCTTTTGTGCTGTGAACGTCCAAGGATGTTGATAAGGCTAATATCTTTTAAAAGACCAATCAGTATAGATGGAAAAAAAAAAGCTTTTGGGCACATAAACCCATCTTTAATGACATTTTAACTCTCTTTCCCTCTCATAGGGTTTGAAATTGAACTATTTCTTCTTTGTCAGGAGAGTGGCTATAACATTTTCATCAATACTTTTCTGCCATTTTTTTGGTCTTGAAAACACATCTGACCTTTTATTTGCTGAATACTATACATTCAATAAACAAAAACTGATATATAAAATGATCACATTTTGTTTACTAAAGCATTTGCAGTGCATAGACTGCTCAATAACCATTTTGATATTATTTTCATAAGTATTTTAATTTTTCAAAAGTTAACTGAAATTACATGAAAAGATTCACAAGATATATGAAGCCAAATAAACCTGAGGGACTGATGTTTTGTAGAAGGCTTTTCATTTTTTATAAGTTGTTTTGCCTGGGAAATCTTTGCACAACATGCTCTTGGCTCACTCTACTGAGATGAACTCAGTTTTTTGCAGGAGCAATTGTCAGAGCTTGACTCAGCCTCACCCACAGCCAGCATGGACTGATGGACACTTTTAGTCCTCACAAGGTCACTCCAAAGTGCTGAACTCTGCTGAGACACCTTGTAGGACTGGAACACAGCAAGGCCTATGAAGAAGCAGGGCCCATGAAGCTCAGTTCTCCAATCTTGCCAATATCATTAGACTCTCCCCATATAGGTGAGGACATTCATGAGCAGAGTAAATGCACAGTTTTGTTTGCAGTCCAAAATTTATTTTGTCAGGTAGTAGATAATCATGTGCAGCTGGATAATGGACAGCATGGCAACATCTGAGAGCAAGACCTGCTCCTTAGTCAGAAGGTGCCAGAATTGGCACCTCGAGTGAGGGTGTTGTTATGTGGCCAAGCCAGACAAAAGCTGCTTCCAGCACTGGAATGGCTGTTTTATGGCTCTGATCAATTTATTAAGAAACACCATTGTCCAGAATCCCTCTGCTAATAAACTGCAACGTGATGCTCATACATCGCCTACTTCTCTCCAGCAGGCAGCTGCTCCCAGAGGGGAGGAAGAAATAGATTTATTCTGCCACCCACGGCACATCCCAGCAGGAAGTTTGGGTACTCCTATCGTTCTACCAACCTTTTTTTAGCTCTCCTTGCAGAAGGTAATTGCTGTGTCATGATATTTGTGTATGGCTGTGTGACTGCACATGTCTGCATGTGCCTGTAGCAGGCAGAGGCACTGCTACGCCTCAGAACTGCTGCATGTCATGACAGAGTCACTTCTTTGCTCTCCAGGAGCAGTTTTGTTCCTCCCTGTTTCAACCACAAGGCTGTTCACACCTGGAGTTACAGAGCACTCCATTGCCCAGTGACATAACACACCTCTTCAACGTTCTGAATTCAGGCTCACTCACAAATGTAGAGGTGGACATCCTCATTTGTCTTCAACAGATGGGATCTGAGCTGTTTGTGAAGACTTTCCCTCCAGAAAAGAAGCAATATTTTGCACACTGACCCAATTAGAGATGGATGAGATGGGAATGGGATGAAGGGATTTGTACTGTTTGGTAGAAAATCAACACAGACCAACATGACTCTGCAAATTTTGATACCTGACCTATGATTCAAATACATGTATGTGAAGAACTGACAGTATTATTAATAGACACATCTTTCCATTAAACTTACATTAAATGTTCAGAGGAAGACAGTGAAGTCAGGTTCTGTACAGTAAAACTAGTCTTTTAGCAAATTATCTGGCCTTTGGTTCCAATAAAGTCTTCTGGTTTTAAATCAGAGGTTCTGGTTTCATCCTCAGATGATGACCTTGCCAGGGAGTATTACTACAAGTTGACCAGAAGCATCTCCCTGATCTTGCAAACTTCTCCAGAAACTTAGCTGGGATGGTGCAGCACTTTCTCTTGCCTCTCCTTCCTCCTATATTCTGCTGCACAGGTAAGTGGACAGCACAGGTTTGAGCCCTCCAGGGCTGCAGTGGCACTGCCCTCAGCCCCCACCAAGCTGGTGGAAGTAATGTCACCTTTTCAAAAGATCACTGTCAGATTGGCAGCTTCTAGCAATTGTAAAATTTGTACTATTGCTTTAGGAACTTGGTTTGTTTTAATTCAGGGCTGAGATCCTGGAAAGTACTCATTCATGTGCCCAGAAACTCCACTCAGGTTTTAATGCCCTACCAGGAATGCAGGTTTTTAGCTCTGGAAACAGTGAAGTCCAACAGGGAAGAGACTTTTGTGAGGAAAAAAGGAAATTGCAAGTAAAACTCACAGATGTATCCAATACTCCCTCTGTGGATTTGGGCAAGTAACTTCATCCACTCTCTGCTTATTTCCCTGCTTTCAAAATGGAGGTGATACTTCACCAGCTCCTTTAAAGGTAATGCTCACAAATGACTGATGTGCTCAATAAAACATGATTGAGCTGCAGAAAACTGACTGAGGACCCAGTATAAATCTGCTAATTAATCTGGTCCAACTTTTGCCAGTGCAAGATTTCCCTGTACACTGTTTATTCTTTTTTTCAGTCATGTACAAAAAAAAAAATAGTCTAGCACCTGATGCATAGTGGAAAAAAGTCTAACTCCATACATAGTGGAACCTTCTTGAGGCAAAAAGTGAAAACTAGGACTCCTGGGTTCTATTTTCAGTTCTGCCACTTACTCACTATTTGACTATGGACAAAGCACCTACCCTCTCCACACTTCATTTCATTAAAAACAGATCAAGAGGGTATTGCAAGGTTATTATTTTTCTAATTACCCCAGAGTCCTTGCATGAAAGGCCTTCCAGGAAAGAGGAGAATTTTACAGAAAATAGGAATTCATCACTTAGTTGCCAAGAAATTACAAAGTTCTGCAGACTGAACCATGAGCAAGCCGTGTCACTGAAGCCTATTTCTACTCCTGTGTGACAAACACCTGAGCAAATCAACTGGGGGAGTAAACATCATCAAAGGTTATTAGTTAATAAGTACTAATCTCCCACAAACACTTGTATACTAAAGCAGGCCCCTTCAAAACACAGGCTCCATTGCAAAAAGCATTTTTATAAACCGAAGTTGTTTTTTTCTTGCCTATTACCCAGTGGCTTTGAGTTGGATTGTGAATATATGATAGAAAATGCATCTCTGGACCTTCTGTCAAATCAAAATCCCTTTAGTTCATGTCAGCTCCTGCAGTTGGTCTGCCCATTCAGAATCAGTGGCAGGGTTTGATGCGCTCAATGATCTCACTAACACCCTTGGCACTGCTCAGTTTGCTGCCACCTACCCATGAGGGGCTGAGGGCAGTGTCCCTATCACACAGGCCTTGCCAGAGAATGTGCCCAGAATTTCCCGTGATCCGAGTCGCTCGTGCCTGTCCCACACCCCACACTTCACTGTGTTTCATTTGTGGTTACCACGTTAAAACTGTGGAGCTTGAAACTTTTGAGGGAGTTGCTTTGTCCTGTCAAACCACTATTGCACTCTGCCTTGTACTGGGACATACCCAACTCTGCCAGCTGTGCTGAGTCCTTTAGGATTTAAGACAGTGTGCAGTAAAATGATCCAGCCAGGAGCCAGCATATGTTTGTTCACTCTCAAAAAGCTCTGTATCAAAGACATCTACTATCAAACCCAAGAAGAGCAAAGGGGTGGTTAAGTGCCAGAGGGCTCTGGAGGCTCGAGGTAGATGTTACAAATTCTGGGTGGAAATTTTCAAAGGAATTTGAGGAACTGCAATGAATACTGAAATCTCACAGTTGAGCATCTCCTCCCAGTCCTCTACTGATGCTCTGTGCTTCCAGATANCGGTATTTGCTCACCTTTGTTCACTACTTTGAGAATTGTTTGTACAAATAGGATTTTACAAATTACTGCTGGGGTGGCAGGTTCAAGAGGCACTGCAACACTTGCCTTTCCTGCAGTTGCTGTACTCTCACTGAAGCTGGCAGGGCTACTCACATGCTACACGTCAAGCACACACTTAAGGAGCTATTATGTGAAGTCCCACCACAGCTGAAGACTATGTAAGTGAAGAAGTCACCTCGACCTCTGGTCTCAGGCTGAAACACTCAATTGCCAAGAAATGTGGGTATTTTGGTAATTAACTCATCTAGCATCAAATGAATTTCATTATCATTCCACGAAATGAGATGATGTTAGTGGGCAGTGATTCTAATGCCATTTCCCAGCATTAGTTTCTGCTCATGTGAAAATCTGCTTTCTTGTGGATTACAGTAAAGTAGAATTTGTCAGATTGCAGAGAAACTTCTTCTTTTGATTTCTGATCACAGCCCTACCTTCCTCCACCAAGAAAACAGAAAATGATTAGTCATGTAGTGCCTATTGATTTAGTAGTCTTCATTTTAAAAATTATGTTTCCCAGTATTGTTCTTTTTTATTATTATTACTGAAGCAAATTGTAACACACTGAATTGGAAATTGGTTAACTCCTTCCTATCTCTGCTTTTATAGCTCATTTTCTCTCTGATTGAACAAAAGCCATAAACTGAGAACTGTTTTCTCTAAGCACGGGAAATAAAAGACAGGCTTCATAAGAACATGTCATGCTCAGGTTACTTGCACCTCTTTCATGCTCACCATCCCCTGTAATTCCTTTCCTCCCTTCCCAACTCTTTCATCATAACCTTTCTATGAGAATACCTGTTATCAGAAGCAGACAGCAGATAACTGCTGCTGGTGAGGGGACTTGGCTAAACTGCCTCACCTGTTTTCTAGTGCTGTGACAAGGGGTGAAATAACAGCCAGGCTCATTCTCGGGGGCAGAGAGGTGCCAGCCAATCTCACTGTGCTGCCACTCCTCTTCTACAGGGATACTCTTGCTTTTCAAGGAGTATTGGGGTAAGTGCAAAAGGAAGCCTCACTCTGCTATAATGATTTCTAGTGAGGTAGGCTCTGCAAAAGGGAAGAATATCACTGAATGAGAAGAGAGAAAGCCTGTCAAAGTCCCTGGTCTACTTCACCCCACTAAAAAAACCCCAAACAAACAAAAACCCCCAAAACCAAACCAACAAACAAACCAAAAACAAAAACAAAAAAACCAAACACAAACAAACAAAACCACCAAAACTAACCAAACAAACAAAAAACCCCTAGAGTACTAACAGGTTATCTCCCAGGTCATGAAAATCCACTCCCTCAAATCCAAATTAATATATCCTATGTGTTTATTCTTAAAATTCTTTGACTACACACTGCACCTTCTCTCTTGAATGATCTCTCCGATATCCCTTTCTTGAAATATCAACAGAAATCAGGCAGATTTCTAAGAAGATTTGGATTGGTAAAATTAAGGACAATATGATGGCTAACCTGGGCTTTGTATTGGGACAGTAGAAGTCAGAAAGGTAAAATAACCTTCATGGAACTGATATGTCCTTGGGGCATAGTGGAAGCCACACAGGTTTACTCATGGATTGTTGAGGCAAGACAATGCAAGTGCCAACCCATCTTGGACTGAAGATGCTGCCCAGAAGAAATGAGTGATCTCCTGCTAGAACCCCACATAAAAAATCTGAGCAATTGTTAGAGTCAAAGAATACAGGTATGGTTGGGAAAGGGGTTCTAACCAAACTTTGCTCAGTGACCTTCATTTAGCCTTTTAAATAGACAAGGCTGGGACAGGCAGGCATATATGCTCTAACTGGTAAAGATAAGTAGATTCATGGAATTGTTAGGTCTGAATTGCATCCATAGCATGTGTGCTCTGAAGATATACACTTGAGCTCCGTCAGAAGTTATGGGCTTGAGACAGGAATTTCTGGGTGAAAATCTCTGGCCTATGCCATGCAACACACCAGACTCCAGTGACCTAATAAGCATTTCTGGTTTTAAAATCCATGTACCTATGGAAAAAAAGCCATCTGTCCTATGCTTTGCTTTTTCTGCAAACCCATTATCTCTCCAGGATCTCTATATTCTGCTTCCAGCAGCCTCAGGCTTGAAGACTTTTAGTGATTATAATTTTACCACCGTTTAGCACCTCCAGAGCTTTTTCAGGGAAGCCTCCAGGGGCTGGAGCGAGGCCAAGTCCAGTTGCAATTCCAGTTTACCAGTTAAATTGTAGGCTGACTGATTGCAACAGTATCTGTCATCAGTGCAGAACAACAGGCAGAGCTGATTCCTCAGAACAAGCCAAGGTGGAAACCTGTGTCACTAAGAGCTCAAAAAGACGTTAGGAGGCTGAGAGGTCTGAGCAGCAGTCTCAGGCTATAGTGGTTCCATTTTTATTTATACAATGTGCTTTTAATGCAAAAGGCTTCCAGTTCACCAGCACCGTAATAACAACCCTGTTATCCATGTCCTGTATCTTCTCCTTAATACTTTAAGCCAGATTCTTACTTAAACCAGTGACATCTCATTGCCTACAGTGGAATTTGCATTCTCCTAAAGGGAGAATCATGGCTCTCTTCTAGTCCCTCTTTCACCCTCACAAATGTTCATTTGTTATTATTTTTTCAGGTTCTAATTTAACAAAGCCATAGTTTCTGCTGCCTCTGGAATCAGTATTTTCTCTGTCTTTTGACATTTTTTTTCATTTTATTTTTACATGAGGTCTCCTAAAGGGTATAATTTACTGTTAATACCATGCAATCAAAGACAATGGTAGGATTCCTGGGAGCAGAGCAACCCCGGCTTCCTAATCACGGCTCTCGTGCTCCCCAGAAGAATTACAGTCCTGCCCAAGGAATAGCAAATACCTCTTCCCACAAACACACACAGCTTAGTATGTTCACGTTGTATTGAGTGAGGGAAATTTGTGCCTTTCTTTGCTCAGAAGGACATGACTACTCAAATTCCAACACCCCTTGGGAAAGCACCACGAGAAAAGAAGGTTCCCCAGCAGGGCATGGCATAGCCCATACTGCGTTTTTTGTGGGTCATTTATGCTCAGAAAGGGTTGCCAGGTCATTTTCAGCACCATTTAGTGACAAAAGTCGGCTATGCAGTGACTTCAGTGGGGTCCTGCCTTGCTTGTAACTGGGGCAAAATTACTACATTTGCATCTCATAGTCTGCTGAGTAACCATCATACACAGCACCATTAAGTGTAATTCCTGCTGTATTTTTCATCACAAGGAGATAAATTCCACAGAATACCTCTGACTTAGAGAAAACCAGAGCAGAGAAATAAGGTAAGGGCTGTTTTGGTTTGAGGTGGTTTTGCAGGACTCAAATAAACGATAAACTTTGGTGGAAGTGAGAGGAACTTGCCCTAAGATCTAGATGAACAGAATACACAACTTCAGACTCAAGTGTTAGGATGGACCCAAGCCATACAAGTTTGTGTGCAAGGCTGTTTGTGCCTCTATTGCTGGGCAGGATGGGAGGGCTGGGTTTTGATGAAAGGAATCTGGGTACATCATGGCTTGGTGCATTTTATTCTACATTATTCTCCCTTAAACACTGTCTTTCCCTACTTGCAATGGCTTTGTTGGAGGACAATTACCTTCATTTCATGAAAATTACCAGAATGTGTCACAGGTCAGGTGAAAAACAATATACTAAGGAGCCAGAAATAAAGGAATATCAGGTAGGGATCAGTCCAGTTCTTCACTTTCCATGAGGACAAAGACGTCTAATCTGCTGCTGCAGCAACAACTATTCCAACTACTTGTGGAATGGAAGGTACCAGTGATCTTATTGTTTGACAGGATGGGACCACATGAAACAACCTCAGGGCACAGCATTAGGGTGTTTTGCTTGACGTTCACTTGGCAAATAGCTGGAGTGTTGAGAGAGGCTTCTACTCTCAAGCTGTTTGTCACTCTCTATCTGCCAAAGGAGGTCCAGGCTTGGAGCAGAATTGGTGGGAACTGCTTAGCCTACTTCAGAGCAAAGCCATTGCCTTTGTATTCTTTAGGCATCTGTGAGGCAAAACTGCAGGACTTCACCCTCTAAGCTATGGTGGCAGTAATTCTTGGGAAAGGAATCATAGACTCCAGCTGGAATGACTTGAATATCTTATTTTCCCTCTCTCAGCTTGTGTCAAAATGAGGTCTTAGGACATTTGGGGGAGTTTGTATTCCCTTATTCTGAACTCTCTTGCTGAAATCACTCTTTTCTCAATGAATACAAAGTTTATGAATTTTCATTTGCAATTCTCTGAAAGTACTAGATGCCATGCATTTTTATCAGCATCCTAGTAAGAAGAGAAAGTCTATTTATTTTGTTTTCCACTTTACACAAATATAATATGACTTAAAATCGAGTGCTCCTTGGATTTCCCTTTTCGTGTTCTCATAGGAATATATAGAGAAAACACAACAGAACAGACTGTTCTCCTACAGCATCTCATCAAATGACTGTCAAGGGGAAAAAAAAAAAATCTCTGTCTCACCTCAGAAGAGGCTGTCAGGCAATGAAGATGTGTTATTTCCCCATGTCTTAGTGCTCCTGTCCCAAACTCTCTCTCAAGCAGTGTTTACATTGGAAATTGTTGAGAATTGGGAGAACAGACCAAGAGAGACACTCACTACATGCCCTGTTTCCTTTACTATTCCCTAGCAATTTGCTATGGACTAGTGTAGAAGAACCAGTATCAAACACAAATGTAAGTCACATTAGATGACACACCAGAGAGATGTAAATAAACAGCAGAGGATCCAGAAGGATGTAGCAGAGTTGTTGCAAAAATTCAGAGCTTCTGGCTTTGATGAGTTTCAGAGAATGGCAGAGTGTGTGTCTGAGAAGGGCAACCCAGGGAGAGAGGATAATGCTTCGTATATAGTGCATTCAAGAGGAACTGAAGGGAACAAAGGCATGGCCGAGAGTGTGCCCGTGTGCTGCAGACAGGCAATTACTCTATAAATCACGGTTTAAAGGAGACCTCTGCTAGCTGGCACCTACCACAGCTCCTCACCTTGCTGAGCATTGGTCACCGTGATCACAGGCTAAGCCAGAGATTTGGCAGGGCAAAAATTGAGAAGTACTGAGACAGACAGGTCAGCATCCACACCAATCCCCCCAAAACCAGAGGCTCTGGAAACGTTGGAGCATCTCTGCTCTGAGAGGCACCTTCTGAGACTGAAGGTGCCTTGAGGGGACAAGCTCTCAAATTGATGCAGATTAGATGATGGGATATCTGACCTGAAGGTGGGTGGCCACAAGGGCAGACGAGCTGTTCATGAGAGGCTCGGGCTAAACCACTTATCATGATGGTTTCATTGCAGGGAACAGTCATGCACTATTAGTGCTGAAAGATTTCCCAGCCCTAACGGCTAGGATTTTAAGAATCTATTTAACTTTGATAGTCTATAGCCCATCACTGGGAGTCTGCTTAAAGGTGTGATTGCTCTTCTTTGTATTGGAATTGGTGACAGATCCTTAACTATTATGGCGCTTACCAGCAGTAACCCATTTAAATAGAAAGAAAGAGAAGAGCAAAAATGGCTTGTGCTGTTTGAATTTGATTTACCCATCAGCAGAAAAAAGTTCCGTGTATAGATGCTTGCTACACCATTCAGACCATGAGTTTGCTGTGCTCTTTGTATACTGTTACACCATAAAGTTTGAAAATGCATTATCCGGGAGGAAGGATACTATGCTGAGGGAATTTTGGTGCTGGTTGTTTTTGAACTGCAATATGTGGCTTTGGAATTCCGTGTCAGTGATTTCAATGCACTGATAGAGTTGGTGACAGCTTAAATGGCTCCAGCCCCCAGCCTTCCCTCACCCCTCCTCCCTGCCTGCAGTTCCTCTCTCTTATGGATGGAAGGCTGACAACTTCTGTGCAGGAACAATGGAGAGTGGGAGAGTAGGTGGAGAGACCAGTAATTGTTTAGGGTGGATTTTGTCTAGTGTTGTTTTAAAATATGGGCAAATATGGAGACATTCCACCTTCCTTTTTTCATGCTGAAGTGCAACTACCTGCAAAGCCCAAGCAAGGCGGATGGCATGGCCATGCATCCCATTTCCCCTGCCCTCCAAGCGGGAGGAATGGAGAGAAAGAGAGAGAGAAGGCGGCTGAGTGGCCCTCTAGGCTGCTTTCATCATCCCGTGCCTACTCTGCAGTGATGGGCTTCTGACAGTAGACAGGCATCTCTCTGAATCAATCATCTGCTTTCTTGTTCGCTCTTCTCCTCCCACCTCCTGCCAGCACGCAGCAGTGCCCAGCACTCTGTGTGACAGCAGACCTTCAGGGCTGGCTTTCCCCTCCTGTGTTACTGCAGCTCAGCCAGGTGTGCTGCTCTGCCTGCTGGTTCAGAGCCACTCAGAGGGATGTGATGGTCACAACCTGGATCCCAAGGAAGGCTGAATGACAGAGCGAGCAGTTGCCAATGCAGGGGATGAAAATGATCATTGTTCCTCTTTACATGTTTACAGTGAAGGCTGTCACTCAAAAACCCAGAGGGGCAAGAAGACAAGGCAAGGCTGAAAAAATGCAGATACAAGCTGTGCAGGACTGAACCCCACTGGGAAATAAGATATCAAAGCATCTTGTTGTCACTGCCACCTCTATTAATAACATCAGTGACTTCAAGTACAACCTCAGCAACTCTGGAATGATCTAAAAATACTGAGTGATGGATGGTGCAGTACCACACTCCTGATTTACATTTGTTAAAAGCAAACAACCACAACTCACTGAGAGTAAATATGTGATGCTGTCATCCCTAACTGGTGGGGATAAAAAATGTATTACCCTGCTCTTTATCATGTGCCCTAACTCTATTTACACCTTCTCTCTTTCATGCATGCTGATACAGATATAATGGAAATGGAAAAGGTATCCATCAGAGAAGGGGAAAGTTGGTGACTCAACTTATTATACAAGATTAATCTTGTATCTCAAAAAAGTCAGAGGTGAGTGCACACATTTTGGACATCTAGACCTCTTACTTCATGAGGTCACTCCTTGCACAAGTTACAGACTCAACTTCTTGGTATTAGACTGGTAACTACACAGGTAATAGATGAAAAACCAGATGCCTTCTGTAAGACAAATGCAGGAAACAATCATGAGTCCAGCACTGTATGCAGTAGCAGATTTCCAAAGCCCAGATTTATTGTATCTGACTTCAGCTACTTAAATTCAGCATCTGAGATGGAAACTTTATCCTTCTAGAGTCTCTCTGCAGTCAGGGGAGAAAGAAAAACCTCCAGAGTGGAAAGAAGACCTTCAGTAGCCTCTAGCTTTCCATGGATTGCACATACAAAAACCCTATGACAATCACATTCCTAGCCGAAGCATCTCACTTAAGTGCCTGCCTTTAAATGGGATGACTCCAAGTCAGTATTGCCTGATTTCACCTTACCCTCTCTGGTACTTCTGACAGGCAGATACACATCCTGAGTTAGGTCACAGTGCCAAAATTCACTGCTTGTTCACTGTATTTGCAAGTTCCTTCATATTCCTTAAACTTCAGAGCAATTGTCCATAAGTATCTAAAAAGGCACATCATAATTTTGCATCAAATTCCTTCTTTTTCAATATCCCTGATGTCAGGCAGTCTAAGCTACTGCAGTAGGGTGACTGCTGTTGACTGCCTCTGAAGGAGGAAAAGGGGTAGGTTAAGGGTTTGTGTCCTTAGCAGAGGGACAGCAGTGACTGCCAATGGAGGGAGAGAAGGCTCAGAAACTCAAGAGAATGAGTAATGTGGCCAGGGACAACTCTCAGCACAGGGTAGTGTGGGGAGCTCAAAGGAAGGGAGCACAGAGCTGACAAGGACTGCCTGTGCTCTGTGCATGGATTAGGGTTACAGATTGCTGTAGAGTAAGGGTTCAACACCTGGCATGTGGAACAAGGGTGGAGTTTGGCCAACCCTTGCCCAACTATAGCTCTGGGGCAAGAACAGCCATAGGAACAAAAAGCTCTGTCAAGCCACCTTAATGAAAAGACTGAAATTAGTGACACTCCCAGCTGCTTGTTTAAAATGACAATGTTTTTATTAGTGCTAAAATAGAATGGGAAAGAGAAGGAGTGTTGTGTAAAGTGTGTGCTGGCCTTTGTGCCTACTGCTGGGGGTGTGATCAACAACAACAGCTGGCAGCACTTTGGTTAAGAAAAAAAAAAAAATACAGTCCTGGAGATAGCAATGTGAACAAGAGCAAGCAGAGCACTCAGCACAGGAAAAACAGCTGGCAAGGCACCCAGGCTGTCAGGGCACAAATAGCAGTCCAAGCCAATAAGAATTTCCTCCTAATGCAGAGGAAGTTCTCTCTATCACTCCAGTTTCCCCACACACTCCTTCTTGGTCTTCCACCACCCTGTTTTCAGTAGTGCAAATGCAGATACCTGTGGATTGAAAAGCTTGGAAGGTGTGCATGGGCAAGCATTGTGCCCATGCACACCTTGGCCTGGGACACAACCATGGGGTGAGGAGTGGAGAGTGGGCTCTGCCACACTCTGCAGGTTTGAGTGTTGGGTGGTTCATGTAAGGTTTGGGACTTGGCAACCAGTATCCTGGGACCAGAGAAGTGTGCATGGCCCTGTCCTGCAGCCCCCCACCACCCTGGCAGCCTCAGGCTCCCATCCAGCTCTGCAAAGGTATTTCACACACTCCCAGCTTCACCTGCCATTCCTGTCCTGCAATCCGATGCAGCTCAGCTGCTCTCACTCAGTTCTGCCCTGCAGCCCCCCGTTTTTCAGTTCTGCACCACAAAGATGGTGTAAATCCAGTTCTACCCTGCAACACCCTCAAGTGTTCTAGAAGTCATTTCATTTTGATCAAAGTCAGTCAGCTGTGGCTGAACTGTGGTGTGTTGTGTGCAGTACACCTGTACCGATGCATTCACAGCATATTTAGCACCAGAGAAGATGAGCAGTTTTTCCTCCCTTTGATTTGGGATACTAATTAAACCTATTTTTATTGAGATTGAGGGCATTCAATGTCTAAAGACCATCTTTGTTTCCTAAAGCCAACAAGGTGAGACAGAACCAAGCTGTAGAAAGAGTTCATTAGCTTGGGAATGAACCCCCTCTCTGACACTGACCTACTCTATGACTTTGAGCATTTTACTTTACCATGCGTGACAAATAGCAATTAACTTGCTGCATACTCCACTAAGAAGTTGTTAGCATACACTGTGATGAGAAATGAAATGCAAGAACTTCCAAAAAATAAGCTGGGAGGTCAGATCTGAGCTAGAGTGCCTACATGTATCTCTAACTGAGTGATAACTCAGACTTTGAAAGAAAAAAGGTGAGTTTGAAAAAACTAAATCAAAAAATAATTGTGCAGCCTTTAGCTCTAGATAATGGCAGCGTGAGAAGTGGGATAATTAAATGATTGATATGATTTCAGAAAGAAAATGCAGTTTTTCTGGGCATGCACAAGGTTATCTGTGTCATTTAATTAACCTGCATGCAGGAGAGAAATTCTCAGCTGTTATCTCTTGATCCCAGTCCTGTGATGTCTGCTGGGGGTTATTTTTTGTTTTTGTTTTCTAAGCTAGGTTGTGGTTTTTTGCTTTTTTCCCTAGGGATGAGCAAGAGCTGAAGAAATTGCTACAAAACAGAAAAGAAATATCTTTTAAAGATTCTTTAGAATGGTACTAACAGGGGAATGCTTTATATCAGATGTCTTGTGTGGTATACTAATGAGGTTGCTGCCTCAGTTCCTCTCCTATAGTGGGGAAACAATGACATTTTGCTAGATCAGCATTGCTGACAAGGGGAAAGAGCCATCAGTGCTCCCCCATGTCCACAGTGGGAGCACTGGCCCCTTGTGAGGGCCCTCCCATCACAGCAATCTGCTCCAGCCATTCCCGTGCTCCCTGGTTTCAGCCTTCTCCTGCCCAACTCCACACCCTACAGCCATCCCTGTCCCCGGCAGCACTCCTGAGCAGGGACCTGGGCTTCTCTCTGGCAGCTTGCTCCACTCCTCCCTGCAGGCTCCTCTACAGCTGCCACTCTATCTGCCTTGAGTTTTATTTGTCCTTGACTCCCAGTACAGAGGTGGAGCTGTGCCTGTTTACAGAGAGAAGTGTGGGAGCCTCTGGGGAGAGCAGCTGACCAGCAGAAAGCTGAGGAAGGGACTCTTATCATGCAGGTCTGGGACACTGGCCAAGGCAACTGTCTTTTGTCAAAATTCAGAACAAACCCAACCAAAACAGCATGGCTCCTTTGCTGCTATCCTTGGCAGAGATGCCAGTGAGCCACAAAGGCTCAGCTTCCTTCCCTGCCCTCTGCCATGGAGGCTCAGCTGTAAGGTGGCATTGGGTGACAGAAACCAACCACTGTAGTATTTGTTCTGTCCAAAATGCTGATCAGTCCAATACTGACATACAAGAAAGACAGGGAGCTCAGGGATTGCTGCAAGAGTGGAAGGCTCTGCTCAAGCCTTGCTTTCAAATTTGGTCTTTCTAAAACCCATCCCAAGCCATGCATGCTACAAGCCAGCACTTCTATTGAAGATGTCAAGTGATGATATAAGTCCTGAGAGCAAGGAGTCTTTATATAGTAGGCAGGCATGTACAGGGGGAAAGGGAGTAAAAGAAAGGGAGAAGATAGACAGATACATGGGTGGTGTAGAAATGTTTCTTAGAAGTTTTTGATGGTGTTCTTCTATCGTTGTTTGGAAAAACAGGAATATGTCTAAAAGCTCATATATAAAAGGCTCCCCTCTCCAGTTTAAAATTCATCTCTGTGTCTTCCTGTTAGGTGTCTACAGTCACACTCAGTGTCATCATGTATTTTTAAACCATCTGGAACTGGTGCATCAGCCCTCTAAGCAAGCAACTAAAAACAAAGTTGGCTTCTACAAAGCCTCATTCACAGTAAAGGGAACTGGAGATCTGTTTAAAAGAAGTAATCCCTCCAATCTGGTCTGATTAGCAAAGAGTTCTGGGCAGAGAAGTGGCAGGACACAGGGCTGGTCAGCTCATGCCTGTGAACTTCTGTTCTTATTTTCAGACTTTTGCAATTTCTAAACTTGCTGATTCTTGCTTTGTGCCAGTACAGCAAAAGTGATGCAATCCTATGGTACATGGTCATGGAGGCTTTGAGGAATGGCAGTACTAGAAGCAGGTTTTGAAGTTTAAAAATTAACATTTGATGCTGTATCATACACATTCATTCTAGGAACACTTCCCTCCTTCTTCAAGTGCCTATTTTTGGTGGCAAATTAAAATCAGATCACTGAAATGGTTATTATCCCCCCACAATTCCAGAGTCATTCTACCTTAACATGCCAGGCTGAAAACTGGTGGTTCAGGAGAGGATTCCAAGTCAATCACACCCCCATGCCTTGGCAGCATCAGTAGTTCCATGAGAGAAGGGAAGAAAGACAAGGATGGAAACCACTTAAAGTTGTCTGTTCTTAGTCTAGCCCAATTCTATCACACCCTTCAGGAAATCCTGTGTTGACCCTCTTCAAGCCTGAGACAACCTCATAGGCCAGAAGGAAGATGGGAAATCTCCACAGATCAGTTTTTGTGGTCCATGGGTCAGTCCCACCATACTGGATTCTCTCTTTAGAAGAAAGGACTTCTCTCTAGAAAGGCTGATACAATTAACAGCTGAATAATAGAAGGGAAACAGCCATGCAGTGATTTTTGCAAGGGGATGCAGCAAACCAATAGCAGAGGTGGAGCTAAAATTCAAGATCCCTGAGCCCCAGTCCCATCCATTAGAACATATTGCCTGCAATCTAAGTAAGTGCAAACATCCAATTGATAAGCTATTTACAACAGAGATGGCAAAGTGGAAACTATAATCTCTTTGATATGCTACTTTGTGGCCAGGAGAGGATTCTGTTGGTTTTTTGGGTTTTGTTTGTTTGATTGGTTTTTGTTGGTTTTTTTTGTTTGGTTTGGTTTCTTTTTGTTGTTGTTTTTGTTTGGTTGGTTTTGGGTTTTTTGTTTGGTTTGGTTTTTGTTTTGTTTTGGTTTTTTGTGTGTGTTTGTTTTGTTTTTTGTTTCAATTTGTTTGTTTGTTTTTTGGGTTTTTTTGTTAGTTGGTTTGATTTTGTTTGGGTTTTGTTTGTTTGGGGTTTTTTTGTTTGTGTTTTGTTATTTTTTAAAGTAGAAAGATTACGCTACCTCTCCTTGAATAATAAAATAGTAAAAGAGGACAAATCATATTTGTCAGCTTTGTCCACAATCCCCACACAGTATTTTACCTCCCTGCCCCTTTCCTGGATCTCTGAGAACAAGAAGACTGGCACAGGGAGCACGGTAAGAAGCAGGCACAGGAGTGCAGCCAGCAGTGAGCAGGGATGTCATGATGGGGACTCATCACAACTGTCAGCAATGACTTTGTCCCGCTGGGCTCCTGATGGAGGATGAAATGAGCCTGAGCAGTGGTGACTTTGCTGTAGCAGGCCTGGTGTAAAGATCTGAGAGAGTCCTGTACGACTACATAAGAGAGATCCCTGTGGAGCTTTCCCAATCCTGGCACTCCAGCCTAGAGACCAGTGCTCCCCTCCCTCTTTCCCTTTTGAGAAAGGTACAGAAGGACTGTCCCAAGGCAGGAAATGACAGAGCAAGGTCAAGTGCTCTGCAGAGCCAACTGAGGCTATGGGATTATTCCAAAAATTCATTTAAGAATACAACTTGTGGATATTCTTGGGGTGACATCTACAGATAAAATCATTATCTGCCCTGGAGAAGAGCAGTCAGGAAAAGGATTATAAAGGAAATATATATGAGTTACACAGGCACATTTCACTGCCATGAGATCTCAGTTTCCAGTTCACATGTTCCCAAGGGCTATTTATTCTTTTTAAAAGAATATTTAGTCAAAACTGAGAGTCGGCAGAAGGGGAGAAAAATTACAGATACAATCAGCTATCTCTTCTGTAGTCGCTTGCATTTACAAGAATAAACAAAGTCCTGAATGTTTAAGGTTGGGAGGATCCAGAAAAACAGAGCTGGGAAAAAATTCCTCCTGAGCCTCAAGTGAGATGGGGGATTTTCAGCAGAGTTCCTGTAATAGGAGTCCCCCATTAGTTCATGCACCCCAAGTGCAGCACAACCCCTTGTCCTATTTTCTGCTCTGAGATCTCCTTAAAGACTTTCAACTATTTGGCAAGTCACAAGCCTGCCACACAGAGCAGAAGATACACAAAAGTGTTGCCCTGCAAGTGCAGGAGATGCAGATTCAATGAAAGCAGAACATGAGGAGGTCAAATGAGTGACACACACTGTGTGTGCCCTGACATTTGTGCAGTGCAGTGTTTCAAAGGCAGACACATTTAGCCTAAAGAACTAGGCTAAAGAACTAAACTTTAGCCTAAAGCCAAGACTCCTTGAGGAGCCTGGTTCAGGCTGAGGCACACACTGTGGAGTGCTCCGAGAGGCAAAGTCAGAGGCTTGCTCTTCCTCAGCATATTTCTGAGTCACTGAAATGCTAAAAAAAATAAGAAAGAAACAGCAAAATATTTTGCACGAACTTAGGAATGTTTACTAGCTGTCCATCTCCCAATTCTGTCCCTGGTCTTTCTGTTTCCTTCCATGGTATGACATGGGTTTCATTGATGTTGGCAAACTGAAGGAACCTGACAGCACCTCCCTCCAACCAGGAGCACTGCCACTCTCAAGCCTGCAGAGACAGCAATGTTAAGAAAGCAGCCACAGAAGAGCATGTAAGGATAAAATAAATTGCTGTTATGTGGTATTTAACCAGAAGAAAATAACAGAGCAATGCCCTCACTCTTGGATTGTTACCCACAAGGCCCTGCACGTGACAGCAGTGGCAGTGTCAGCTTCCATATGCTGATGTCACAGTGACACTTGCCATGCTAAACGCTGATTAGAATGAAAATGGAAATGACATCTACATGTATTACTCTGCTGTTAATCTCGCTGCCCTCTGTTCTCTCTTGACAGTGGGCTTTTGAGGGGGGTGCCTGGAAAAACACAAGGTTGTACAGTTGTGGGGTTTTTTTAGTTGTCATTAAAGGAGCAAATCTCGTTCTGAACATGAGCATGACAAAGTGAATTACAAGCTCTGGGTAGCTCAGAAATAAGACAAGATCTTTGTATTGCCACTTGTTAGACAGCAAGCTCAGTTTCAGAAAATATGTGTATGACATAAATTTTTGCCACTAAAATGGAAATTTGATGGGACATTAGCATGAGTTTATTCAAATACCTAATGCAGGTGCCTGCAAATCATGTAGCTACCTTATGTTGTTAACTGACTGTACCATAATTGTGTACACAAGTGGTATTCACAAATGGAGCATGGTTGATTAGAAAATGAGACCTATGAGATAAGATGAGAGTCTTCCTAACTGCAGTGGAGTGTCTGAATGAAGAAGTTCTCTTTCAGGAAAAGGTGTGCATTGAACAGAGTCCTGTTCCAAGCTCATGGAAGGGTTAATTCACATCCCACATCATGAGATCTCTGAGGAATGTTCCAGCAATGACACTAGACCTTTTGATTCATTTTGACTGAGCACACCCATTGGTTTACAGCTAAGCCTCAAAGGCAGTCCAAGGACGTAGAATCACACAATGGTTTGGATTGGAAGGGATCATAAAGATCCTCTGGTTCCAATCCCCTATCATCAGCATGGACACCTTCTCCCAGACCAGGTGGATCAATGACCAGGTGGCTCAATCCAACCTGACCCTGAACACTTCCAGGACGGGACATCCTCAGCAGATCTCTCCTTTGGTCTGCTTCCTGATTGAGTTCTGTGGAAAGTCCCTTTTATTTGGATAACACCATAAACACCCCACTCAGGAGGGCTTGGCTATCCTGTAGTGGGGAGGTTATCCATCCTCCCCTTGAGTAGCCAGAACTTATCCTGTCTTAGGTTTGGGTGTGCATCTGACCTGCCTCTGCAAGTCAAGTATGCTTGGTCCTCCCACAGAAGCACAATCCAGAAAGGGGAGTAGAAAATGCTTAAACTGCTTTTGATTTTCCTGAAATGACCGTTGCTTCCAGTTCTTGATCTGCTGATAAAAATTTTTCTTTTTTAAAAAATGCAGAATGACTGAAAGGCAGTTCAGGCTAAAACTAAAATAAAATTCATCCATTTTTGGCCGAATTTTTGCTTACACAGCAAAAAGCAACAACAAATCTGATGCAGGACAATTGCATGAAGGAGAAATACAACTGTAAGGGCTGAGTTCTGAGCCCTTCCAGAAGAGGTGCCTCTCAGAGCGTCCTGATTCCTGTGCAGGAGTTTGGTGGGCTGGTTCCCTCAGGCTCTGCCAGCATCAGGAGTAGCTCACACCCTGATAGCTCTCCTGTGCTCCCTGAGGAAGTGACAATATCAGAGCCATTCCCCAAGCTACCTGCTTGTCCTTGCCAGCAGATCGGATTTGGGAAAATGCTTAGACCGATGCTTCACTTTTCCTGTTCCTGCACCAGCAGTTTGATGACTTGGGTGCTCGGGTATATGAGTACACACACGTGCTGTTTGGCAAATCATGGCTGAATCCCAGATTCAAACTGATAAAAATCACCATGTGGTGTTCCATCAAAATTTCTAACGTTCACCTTAGCTCTGTCCCAAACCCCTGGTTTCTCTTCCTTCTACAGAACATTCCCACCCAGGCTCCAAGCATGATGGATAGCTTCCCTCTCCCTTATCTCATCCCTACAACACTGAGGCGTAAGGAGGGGCTTGGAGGGGAGGGAAGAAGACGCCTGTAGTGCCTGTAAAGTCGAAGATAACGTTTAAGCTTTGTTACACCAATGAGGCTGCATTAAGCTCCCACGACCTTGAGCGAGGCTGCAGCTTGGGTTCCTCTCCTAAAGACTTTAATAAAGTGAAAAATTGTTTCAATACAAAATGTGATATTGGGACATTGTTCGTGCATATATTGAGCTTAAGTCAAATATTCTGTGTCCTCAAATCCGACTGATTAATAATTAGAACCAGAAATTCTGTCTTTAATGTGTTTAGGAAAACTGATGGATTTAATTTTTTTTATCAGCCAAAAGTAAGAAAAATGTAATCTTTCCTAAAGTATCTAATACAACAATGCAGAATAATTAGTTTCTATGAAAACAGGCATAATGGAGCTGAATAATAAATCACTTTCTGTTTTGTATCTGCCTGTCTGATGGAGGAGAGATTTACTATACAGTATAGTGCATGATGCTGTAGGAAATATCAGGCAATAGAAGAAATCTATAAGGGGATAAAGTATTTCCAGCTGTGCATTATAAAGGAGTGTTTCATCTCGTGACAAAGCCTCAGGGATAGGTCCGAGTAATTAGAAGGCAAAAGGCAGCTCCTCTTAGGATGTCAAAATACATTGGCCCCTAAGGCTCTGATTCAGCATCCTCCATGGCTATTTACTTCAAGAGATCTGTGCACTCACAGAGTTTTCCTCTGCCCTTTTCTTCCCTGTTTTTGATGCCTTAGATACACTAATGCACTGAAAGGGGAGGGACCAGGCCCTTCTGACTGGGCAGTGCAATCCACATTTTGTAGCTGGACAAGCCAAAGCACAGGGAGGTATCTTGGCATGGCCAAGGCCATGTGACAGGCAGGGGGCTGCCTGAGCCTGGATCAGAATCAAGTTCAGTGCCCTTTTAACTGAATTGCAATGGTTAACTCACTATCACAGGAGGAAGTTTGGCTCTCCAGCTGCTACAGCTCTGTTTTACTTCTTCTAAATTGTAGCTTTTCTTAGCTTTATTCAGCTTTCTTCTAGGAAAGGAACCAGAATGAAAGCAAGTAGGTTGATATGTTGACTCTTCTCCAGTTACATTCATGAGGTGCCCAAAACAGGCTCATTGCTGGGCATTATCATCTTGCTTTCATTGTCTGCCACTAGAACACCATCTCTGTGATAGTCTCATCTGGCTATGACTCCAAAGGCATGATTTAGTCTGACTCTTTTTCACTCTACAGGTGAGTTCATTCTGATTTACCTTGCCGAACCAAAACAGAATCTGTTCCCATGGGTTTAGTCAATACTTGCACAAAGAACATTTTTCTTTGATCCTAGCTTCTCCTCTCCTTCTTGGGAACTCTTTTCAGACCAAAAAGGTGGTGGAAAATACCTCAATAATCCTATAGGGTTTATGACCTGAAATATAGCTACATGTAGGAAGCTGTGTTGTTAGATTCAAATGTGTAACATTCCTTAGCCAATTTGACTCAATTCATATGGAAAGTCCAAAGGTCCATATAGTTCTTGCTGGCTTCTCTTGAGCACAATTCCTGGTCCATTCTATCTTTTGTTTGGTGATGGTAAATAGTCTCCAGTTCTTCCTCCTTAGAGGAATTTTTATTTTTACAGATTTTTAATTTAAAAACAAAACAAAACAAAACAAAACCAAAAACCCCCAAAGCAAAACAAAACCCCAAAACAAATGCATGCAAGAAGGACTTCATCTAGAACTGCTAGGAATCTTACCCTTAGTGAAACATGACACCTGTTTAGCAGCACATAGCATCAACACACAGCCATTTAGGAACAGAAAGAAGAAATGACCCATCTGACCAAAACCAAACTGTGAACATAAGTAGACAAATACAAATAATCACAGCATACCCAGGTACTCACTGGTCCAAGAATGAGTACAGATACCATATTCCTTAGGTATAAGACATCTCTCCAATAATAGATCACCCCCTACAGGTCCTCTTCAGTTTGTATTCCATACAGAATCACTCAGGCCTAATCCTGCATTATTAACACCAACTCCACTATAATTTACCTTTTTCCCTGCCCTCTTGGAATGCCACAGCCCAAACCTTTCCCATTTGCAAGGTCATCTGAGATTTACAATTTAAAGGGATACAATCACTAAAAACAGCACTAATTAAAACATCATCAACAAGTTTCCTTTGCAAATCAGAAGCACACTAATCTGTTCATGAGATCTCTGTTAAAAAACTTACACATTGCTTATAAATGCCAAGAAAAAAGCAAGGAGAATGGGGAGACTGCAAGGATCGCACACCGACACAAATGCCATCCCCAGGTCAGTATCCAACACCCCCCTCTACTGGATAAAGCCCAGGCAGATAAACTGTGTGTCAGGTGCAGCACAGTCTGACTCAGTGCCTCTGCAGCATCAGGCCAGCACCTCACCTTGCTGTCCCCCTGCCATTCCTGCAGGCAGGATCTTCAAAGCTTCGAGGCTCCCAAGTTCATACAGCTTCACTTGTAACCTGTTTTATGTGACAGATGTCCAGTGGGAAATTCAGTGGTTGGGGCAGACTTTTCAGAACGCCTTCACTTTGAAGGACTCTTTCTTTCTCACACCCAACAGGGGACACTCCTGGCCCAGACTTGGACTTGTTTACCCTTTCAGCTGCTCCCAGCCCTAAGTAGCTGTTCTCAAGCTGTCACAATCAGTGTGACAGGAAAATCGGCACATAACATATGTGACAAGTCACACCTACACAGCACAAAGGAAAAAATTATGCAGTGACGTGTCAAATGGATCATATTCATGTATCACCCAACACGTACAGTTCATGAGAACTGGCATCTCTTCCTCAGCTGAAGGAAATGATAAATCGCAGAGCATGTAGCTGATCACCGTTTGCTGACGGGCTGTGGCAGTGCCCAATCCATTCTCAGGGCACAAAACCAACGCCTGCCTTCCCTCATCAACACTGTATATACACATATATAGATGGAATCACTAACTTTAGGTTGTGCAGAGTATCAACATCTTGGAGAACATATCCAAGCACCCATACCTGCAGAGAATTCCTCCCTCCATCTCTGCTGTTCTCCATCTCCCCCTGCTCTACTGCCTCTTGAGCAATTCCCACAGTGAAGTAGAACTGCTGGAAGAGGCAGCCAGACAGGCTGAGGGGTTAATGGCTGCCGAAGGTACAAGTCTGGGACTTCAGAGTCCCAGGTCCTACTCTGTCCTCTGCCAAGACTGTGTGTACTTTGGTACAAGACATCAAGTCACTCTGAGCTTCAGTTCTCCCTCTGTTAAATGAAACAGCAAAACTGTTCTGCCAAATGAAGCATCAGGAGAATAAGTAGGATAAACAATGCAAGCACTCAGATATACAAATCTACATTGATGTGTTCTGGCTTAAGCACCTTAGACAGACTACTAAAGGCTTTATGGAACATCTGATGAAATCAATAAATAGATGTCTGTGGATTTCAGCAGGCAGCAGTTAACCCCCTGCAAGAGAACAGGTGGTATCTTCATTGCCTGTATAACCGAAGAATGTTTGCTGTTAGACTTGCCTTTTGCACTTTGCCCTGCCCAAAATGCATGTTAAAATGTAGGAAGGATTTCAGCCACAGACAGCTTTGCCCCTAGAACTAGTAAGCTATATAAAGAACCCAAATAAGCTGCAAGCAGCAAATAGAGGAAAGACAATACCAGGCTGGGAACACAGAGGTCTGAGTTTGATTCTCAGCTCATTCACAGATTTCCTGCATAATCTTTGACAAGACATTTAGTTTCAGTATGCACCAGCTACTCATCTGCAAATCGAGGATGAATAATCATTCCCTTGCCCTTGCTTTCTATTTAAATTGTAAGCTCTTGGGGCTGAGGTTTCCACTTATTGTTGACAACTCTACATCAGCCATGAAATGTTTCTCTAAATTGCAGAAAAACCGTGTTACAGATGCAGAACCTCTCTACTGTTTGCAAACAGTCTAGCCTGGGTCCAGAATAGCCGCACACTCTGAGCACAGCCAATAAGCTCCACTAGACCCTGTCACAGGCACAGCAGCTGAAGCATAGCATTGTATTAAGAAAGCAAGATCACTCCAACAGCAGATTGTCCCTGAGAGTTTGCACAGAACTGTGCCCTGCTGAATGGGACCCCCTCCATACAGGTGTACTTGAGAGGGTAGTGCAGCTGTGCAGGAGCAGTGCAGTGGAAGTCAGTGCATATCCAGAAGCAATGCTGTTATTTAGTGATTTCGTATGTCTGGAGCCCTTCTCTTGCTCCTGATGAAGGAGACATGTTTACATACATGTAGAGTATGAGCCCTGAGCCCAACCAGGATGTCCAGGAATCATCAGACTAAAGGTGACAATGACTACAGAGAAACTCCCCCACATAGGGTTAATCCCAGTCTGATGACAGTACAGAGACAGACATCACCCAGATATTCTTTTCTCACCCCCTTTCTGTCTCCAAGAGACTCTTCCAGTTCCCTCTCCTATGACAGGAAGAGGTAGCAGAGCTCATGTAGGATCCACAAAGAACCAAGGAGCCACATCTGCACACTGGAGTCAAGATCATACCCACCTATTTCCTTAAGATGGGCTTCATGAAAAATAAACAAAGGTTGAAACACATCCTGTGTGAGCACAGGGTTGATCATGAACATCATGCCATTTCTATTCCTCTAACACAGCAGATGCAAGAACAAAGAAGTGACTCCTGTGGGTGGGTTTAATTTTTTAACAAGCCACTATGTGGCTCTTGTTTCAAGTTTTGGGTGTTTATCTTTGCAATGTCTGTTGCAAACACTGTAATTTTCCAGCAGTCAGGTATATTGAAGACAAAAGTACTAATAATGTGACATCATTAGTTTTGTTCCATAGCAACATCCCCCTCCTCATCCCTTACACAACAGGTTATAAGTCTGTAAAACTCTGCATTTTACAGCACTATAAAACTCCTCCAGCTGTTATAAATATATCGTTTTAAGCACTTGCATTTAAAAAAAATGAAACAGAAAAATACCACTGAAAAGTTCAATGCTTTTACTTCTCTGCATTCAATTGTATTAACTTTTCCCCTGCTGGTCTCCCAGACCCACTGCTGGGCTGGCAGATTTCCACAGAAACCAGGGGAATGTTCAAGATGCACACAGGCTGTTTGTTGGTGCAAAACAACTATTTTGCCATGAGACATGTCCAGTGGGGGTGAGCCTTTGCTAAAGAATGCATCTAGCTTGTTTGCCAACATGACACGTACACCTTTCCTAGTTCGATCCAGGGCCATTGGCAATGGATTTGTAGAGATGGAATCCACCACGGTGCTGTAATATGGGACAATAAAGGCACTGGTAGGGCTGCTTCCTAATTGCAGGCAAAGGGATTTGTGCTGTGACTATTGGATATACCTACATTTTATGTCCCAGTAAAGTTCTCAGCAAAGCCATTAATCCCGGCAGGAATCTTTAATTCAGTTAGTTGCTGGGTGGGACAAACTTCCACTGAAACATGGGAACAGGCAGGAGAGAGTGGCACAGCTGTAGGTCTTAACCTAAGGAGTGCACAGGCACTACAAGGGCAGGGACCTGGGACAGCATCACCACTTGGCAATCCCCTTGTGTTCAGTGATGCTTGTATTAAAAGACCTCCCTCGTTTCTGTTTTGGGTGTGTTGGTTCAAGGAGTGTGTATAAATGATGGGTTAAATGTGTGCTATTTGAAAGCAACAGAAGTTTTGCCACCAATTTAAATTTGGGAAAGACACTTTGTGTCCAACAGACATCCATGGATTCTCTTTTAAGGAGTCCAAAGAGAGGCAAACCTCAGTCTGAACTTGTGCACTCAGTGGAAACAGAAACTACTGTAGTCCTCAAACCTCCCCTAGCGAAGAGAATTTAGTCCCTGGACAAACATTGGTTGTTGCTGCTTCTACTTTAGTTGAAACACTCCAGAGCAGGGACTGGCTCTCACTCTGTACAGTGATGAGTGTTCTTGGAGCCCTGATCTCTGCTAAAAGTGTAAAACTGTTACTAGAACATAAGTCAAGGCTGTATTAACTAATTGCAGGCCATTTCTACCTCAGACATGCTCTAAACTGGGTGCCTCGTTTCGCTGGGCTGTGTATTTCACCATCACCAATGAGGCTTCAGTTTTTTTCCTTTGTATGCATGTTACTATTATTTATATTTCCTTTGCCAGTGCTTGAAGCCATCATGACAATGTATTGGGTAATGACAGGGTAATTGTTTGTTTTATTGATCACTATAAACCATTCTGCATCTCTACATGATTTATAGTATTTGAAATACTCTTTCCTTTCCTCTCCATTCCCCTGCCATTGGGGCAGCTAAGTAGATCAAAAGCCCACTGGCTATGAGCAATCCAATTAACAATGACAAAAGAAAGAAAACACTTTTGAAATAAATGAGTCCTTTCACCATTTCTTTGATGGTTCCCTATTGATCCTTTCAAGTCACAAAGAAAATGAAAAATGAGAAGCAGTTAGGATTGTGAAGAAACTAAAGTGCAGGAATAGTGAGGAAGAGGAAGGAAGGGATGAATGCTGCCAATGGACCCTTTCATTCAAGTTGACTTTGCCATCCAGATGTTGTGCTCACAGACCAGGATGCCAATGTGGCATTGCTGGATCAGGACTACAGGCAGCTGCAGTTTGCTTGTGCTCAGCTCACAGTCGAACAGCAGTAGGCAATGTCCTCCACTGGATTCCTCAGAGCAGCTGATGCAGGTTGTCATCTTGGCAGTGGCACTGCCACCATGTCCCATGACACATTACAACTGCAGTTTTATCCAGCTGTTCATCTTCTTCTAGATGCTCTGAGATATTTGCATTTGTGCATGAAGCATCAATACATATATGAGATGCTTTAGCTACAGGTTACCCAATGGGCACTTACTCAACCACCAAATAACCCTTCCAACTTCCTACTTACACAGTTTCACCCCACTCCTCCAGGAAAAGCATCAGGCACCATTATAAAGACAGTACAGTACTGATACCAAGAATTTCCATGCATTTACACCTGAAATTGCAGCAATTTTCTCTGTAGAACCAGGGTTTTCAGCTGCAAGATGTAAGTAGATGTCAGCATGTCATAAGCACCCAGCCATTTCCACACTGCTAAACAGTATGAGGTGTCCCAGAAGATGAGAAGGGGATCACAGTAGAGAACAGGCATATAATCATTGGAATAGGTGGTGTTTGCCTGACTTCTACTTGGAAATACCTGAAGAGACAGGAATTGGCTCATTTATGTACTTGAAAAGTCACAAGAGTGTTCTAAGGCTGTTGAAGAAACCACTAAGAAATGAAGAGGGAGCTGGAGGAGGTCCCTTACCCACTTTTATCTTTATCTATGGATTTATAAGGAAACACTCACTGGATTTTTTTATCTGTTCTTTCAGCAAATTGGTTAGGAGAGAACAGAGGAAGGGAAGGGAGGCAAGTTGCCCCCTGGCCATCTTTGCAGGTTACTAAACCACTAAATAGAAATTGAGTAATGCAAAAAGGCAGGGGAGAACTCCTTGGAAGAGCCCTTTCTCTACTGGTCCTGGGATATGAATGATGGAGCTAGGGCACTCCTGAGCCTTTTCTGCAGTCAGGATTGCAGTACATACTGACAGTCTTCAGCTAGCACAGATTTAGACAGCATACATAGTGAAGGCAATACAGATAGAAGCACAGTGTGGCTTTATTCCAAGCAACACCTCTTTATTTATTGAAGACAGGAGCCTCTGTGAAAAGCCTGCACTGTGCCCCTATTTTTACTTCCATCTGGTTGAAAATGGCTTGGTCACGGATAGCCAGCACTGTCAAAAGGCAAGGAAAAGATCTTGGATGGACTCTATGTATTCAAAGCATACATTGAAATTATAAAAATAAAAGCCATGATCATTTGACCTTCCAGGGTGGCTCCTCACGACCTGCCAATATACAGACATTGGCTTGTTTTGAGCACAGCTCACAGCTCTCAGTCACCCTCATATCCAGGATGGACACCTCCTCACATGTTACCTAACAGTTCTGAGTGAAACCTTTATTCTTCTCTAGTACACATGATAAAGTTCAGTCCTGATTTTTCATGTCCCTTTACACTCAAAATCAACTTTTCTCTTCTTCAACATTTACTTTTTCTGCCATGAGACACAGGCATGACACAATCAAGAAATCCAAAGTGTAAGAGCCTGACTGAAGATATTCTCTGAAATACAGGACTACTTTATAGCAATCAATAAAGCACTAGAGCAAACCCATGCCTGCAGTGGAAATTCCTCCAGCTAAAATTGAGCGTACCATCAGCTAAGATGCCATCACTGGAGGACTTAAAAGTATACATCAGAGAAGAAAGCATTCATTTATCATTGCACCAATTGCTTCAGTCTCAAGTTGCCTTTGAAAACTCCAATCTGCTAGATCTTCCCTGTCCTTTCCCCGTTTCCTTCTCTTTGTCCCGGAAGAGAAAAGACAACAAATGTTTTTGAAATACTACAGAACAGATGTATCTGCAAAATCTGCCTGATGTAACACTTCCCAGCAAAGTGAACTGATGCCACCAAATGGGAAGAAGCTTTGGAGGGAAGGGTCCCAAGCATAGAGGACTCCTCCAATCTGTTCTACTGGGCTACTTGGAACAATACCAGAGTTGTAAGGAAGTCTCCGGAAACAGCACAAATCACATACTGTTGGTTTGAACTCAGTGGAAGGGAAATTTCAGTCCCTTGAATGGTTTCATAATGCATCAGGGCACATCAGAAACGAAGGAAACAGTCTGGCAGAATTGCATTAATTTTCATGAACCCAGCAGCCCTGGAAAATCATGAAAACTGCAACATAATGAAAGCCTGGAAGGGAAAAACCTGCCCTCTCCTTCACTGCTGGAGAATCTGAATGAGGATTCCATCAAAGGAGAGAGTCTGAGAAACCACAGCAGGAATAAAAATTAACCCTTTGGCTCATGAGATTGCAGGGTTGAGGAGTCACCATTCTCCCAGTTACCAGTCTGCCAAAAGAGATAAACTCCTGCATGAGGGCTGGCCATCTCTATGCAATTAGACCTTAGCACTCTGCATGACACAATGAACTGCTGCCAGCAGGAATTAAGGAAGACATTTTCTTCTATCTTCACAGTATTTATCTTCTGCCCTCATTTCTCAGGGTCTGTCTAACTGATCTCAGTGGGAATAGGATGCATGTATTAGATTGATAACATCCTAGATGAATGAATAATACTCCCAACAAAACAGACAAAAATACAGTTTCTTGCTCTTATGTGAAGTGACAAAAATCCACGCCATATGCAAAATCCTGTCAGACTGTGTAAATGGACTTATCCTTTCAGATATTCCCATCTCCTGGGAATTTTACTCAGAAGTTTCATCTCTGAACACTAAAAGCAGGAATTGTCTACCTCTTACTATTATTATTGTTACTGAGCAGAAGAATAACTTAATTCCAAAAACTGTCTTGATACATTGGTGTCATACATTAAATACTTCATGCCTACTTTGTGTTACTGCATTGTGATGAAGTTATACCACAGAACATAAGCACAGGTTGTAATTCTGTAGTTTCACAAAGGTACCTTGGTTTCATTCCTGCCTTTGCTGGTTGTGAAGCAGACAGCAATTAGCTAACAGCAGTTGCTCTTCCAGGAGCTTTGCTGACATCATCTCCAATGCCAGGGAACAAACAAAGCTCTTTTTGCAGGATAAAAAGCACAACATGCATTGAGGTTGTTGTTGTTAAACAAAAATAACCAAGCTAATTTCAGCTCCATTTAAAAGCATGGGAAATAGTCATTGCTCAGTGAATGGGAAAAGGAAAAAATCAGTACAGAGAGAAATCATTTGCAGGGTCATGAGAGACTTCTACAAGCCATGAGTCCTGAAACTATTTTTAATATTACTCAACAGTGCCATTTAAAAATCTACTGCTCCCTAGTACAAGGTTTGGGGAATCTTTTAATTTAAAGAATTTCTATAGATGTATATTTTTTCTTGACTTCATCTCTTATATAATAAACATTTACAGCTAAATAAAATCATCATTTCTAAAGCCTTGTTTGACCAAGTGACTTTGTCTCCTCAGTAAATTTAGCCCTGTTGGAAGCTCACTGAGAATAGTCGATCATCACCACACTAGGTACATTTAGAGAGGAAGAGACATTGCTGACTTAACTGGCACAGTAAAAATTTTGCAGATGTGCATGTCAGACACAGATAAATTAACAGACTTGATCAGTTTGGCTAGAGTGCCAATCAGGGAGAAGGGAATGAGGCCACAGTCACTGAGCCACTATCCAAAGCCCTAACCACAAAACCATTGTTTTCACAAGGCTTTGATCTTAATCACACTGGAACAAGCCCAGACTACTTTAATGTCTCAGTTTAGCATCCCTAGAGATTCTACTGTAACCCTAGAGATCATTTTGCCTAGAACCTTCAGCATCCTGCTGACCACAGCCTGCCTCATTCATTTTCCTCCTGGTCATGTCATTTCCCATCTGCCGGCCTACAGAGCAGCTTTCTTGGTACAGAGTACTGGGATTTCTCAGTGTCCCTGCATTTCAAACAGGAACTCTGCTCACAAGCAGGTACTGGCCCTGAGCTCCAGGTGCATGATAGGGCCTCTCTGGACCTCCCACCTACCCCACAAAGCAAGGGTTAAACCCAGACCCTCCAGCAGTATCAACTAGATCATGGCTTTGGCCACCAGAGGTACAGAAACACCCTCAGTGAGGGGTCACAGAGCAACTGAATTGTCTGTAGGGGAACCTCAGCAGCCACTCCAGTGCAATTACTGCCCCATTTCCAAGGGAGGAGCAGCTGCCCCTTAGAAGGGCTGGGCTGGACTGGGCTTGTTGCTTCCCTCAGCAGACTCCTGTGCCTCCACTTTCAAAGGCCCTGACATGACACCTGCCAGCCAGGGCTCTCCCTTTCCATGCACTGAACCCACCTGAGGGCATGGGGCTGCTGTTCCAGAGCCCATCCCTGGCCATGCTCCCTGCCCTCCCAAAGCCCACCTCTGCTGTGCCTCCTGCCTTTCCCTGGCCCTTCTTCCTCCCAGCACTGCCACAAAGTTCAGATGGACTCGACCAGCTCCTGTTCTATCATCTCAGGTACCTCCACACTCTCCATCTTCTCTTCAGGTGATTCCTCAGCAGCTGCTTGTTTGTTTGGCAAGACCTGCTCACCTCAGGGCTCCCCTCAGGGCTCCTGCTCCGAGAAACTACTGCACTTGCAGCCTCTGTCCTCTCCCCTTTCACGGAGCTTTCCCCTCATGACCCGCTTTAGGGGATCGTTCCCATCGAGGCTCTGTTCCTCTCACGGTGCTGGGATGCCCCATCTCTGAAGGGGCTGCTCCCCTCACAGTGCGAGCCTTTCCTGCCATGTCTGAGGGGTCTGGTCCCCTCACGGTGCTGCCGTCCCTTCTCCAAGGGCCATTCCCTCGGGACAGGCTGCCGGGAATGGAAAAGCCGTGCTGGGGAAGGATGAGGTGAGCGGCCTGAGCTAGGAACGCGCGGGGGAAACGACCGTGTGTTGGGATAATCTGATGCAAATGGGTGCGTATTTATGCAAATGTGTGTTAAGTAGGTTCTACTGATGCTCTGGTTTCAAACACTGCTACGTATGTGGTAATACCTATGAAACACACTTAGATTCCCTTGCAAGCTTCAGTGACCCTGTTGCTGTTTTATTACACACATGGACAAAGCGCTGTCTTTTACCTGAGACTGAAAACTAAAGGACCTGCGACTGTTTAAAGCTCTAACAGGACTGTTGGGTGCGTTCCACCAAGTGTTCTGGCCAAACTCCAGTGAGTATAATTATACCTCGTCTCCCTACTCCTGCTCTCCCACCTGGTAAAATGTTTTTCCTCTGGAGTGAGATGTTAAATATCTGCTCTTACTCCAGACATTAATATACGGCTTCGCTGTTCCCCATGTCGAGAATGTGTGACTCAAAGGGAAAGGGAAGGGTCAATTAGGTGCTGGCAGTTTTAATTCTTGTGATGAGCATCCTCCTCCTTCAGTGTTGCCTCGTTGAGGTACCCAAAGTTCCTTCTAATTTGCAGGAGAGTTAATGTTCTAAGCCTAGAAATGTTTGTGAAATTGATTTGTAGCTCAATATGTATATAATAACACCTGCATATATGAAAGTATGGAAGGTGACTCCGTAACCAGATAATCAATGGATGTTGTTGAGTTCCTGAATTAAGGTTGAGACAGACTTAAAGTGGTAAGGAAAAGCCCTGAAGTGATTGTTGTGCTAAATATATGTCTTGAAACACGCAGTGGAACTGATTCAACTCTCCCTTCAGACCTAGCCTGGATAGGCACTGATATCCAGAAAGTATCAGGAGCTGGATGTGGCAGAGAACTACAAAAGCCCTGACCAAGTGTTGTTCAAAGTGGCATCAGCAGAGCACAGACACTTGTAAACTGAAGAGAACCTCTGTGTTGTCTCATCAATTGAAGTTGAAATAAATTGTAAACAATATTGAGTCGATATTTGATTTGATTCAGAGTTTCAGAGCAAATATTAAATAGCCTAGAATCTGGAGTGTATGCCGTATTTTATACTCATAAGAGTGTTTTTCTATGTGCATTAATTTAGTCACATAATGAGTGACTAAAATCTTCCTTTTCCCCAAAAGCACTTTTAAAAATTGCTACTAAATTTCCTGATATTCCTATGTGCTCTCTAAAAGGAAATAAAAATGCAATTAGAGGGAATGCTAATTTCCTCAGGACTAGAACACACAGGAGGATGGATCATAGCTCTGTATCTGCTCCCAGTCTCTTGGTGGGTCTGAGCAAATCAGCTCTCCTTGCTTGTTTCCCTTTTTGTAAAATGGAGATAATGTCTCTAACCTATTGTAAGGCATTTTAAGACTTAATGGTGAAAAGTGTTGTAGAAGTGTTAGATACTCTTAAGGGTGTTCAGAATTTTCATTTAGAATTATGGGAGATAAGAGTTCAGACATTAGAAATTAGGGCAGTACAGATAACTTCAGATCCTGTGTCAAGCACTGTTTTTATTTTTCAGAACAGCTTACCTAGTAAATCATTCTGATAGTGTGCCTTCAGTGTGTGAATTCAGTTATGTTTTCCAAGAAAAATAGTAAATTAGTCTTTGTTTCTGTGAATTTCTTTGCTGCTTTAAGGCGACACACTTTGGGTTATTTTCCTTGGGGAACCATTTAAATTACTTTTTTTTGTTCATTATGGATTTCATCTTTTTGTTGTGTAAGACATTCTTCTAATTCAGAGATTTTTGCAATCAGCGTCCTATTTACTATTTTGTAAAATCACCTTTTTTTTTTCATCTTTTGAACTTTCATACCCTGAAAACATGTTTGAAGGAACCAGAATTCACCTCTTTCATCTGAACAGTTCTCTGCTATCTAATGGCAACAGGGAAACCCAGAGATCAGTATGGATTACCACAGGTGTAAGAGTGCTGATTTTCCTGCCTTCACTAGGTAAGTGGAAATTGCTGATTAGACCTATAGTACTTCCTTGGCAATTGGGTCAGGATTTGATGTAAGCTATTTAACAAGTAGTCACAGATATAGACTCTTCTCATCATTTTCACACAGAATTGCAGAATCATTTAGGTTAGAACAGACCTTTGAGATCATCAAGTCCAACCTTTGACTGATCATCACCTTGGTAACTAAACCATAGCACTGAGTGCCACATCCAGTTGTTTCTTGAATACCTCCAAGGAATGGTGACTCCACCATCTCCCTGGGTGGCCCCTTCCAGTGCTTGACAAACCTTTCAGTGATGAAATTCTTCCTCATGTCCAACCCAAACCTTCCCTGGCAGATCTTGAGGCCGTTTCCTCTCTGTCACGTACTATCTGGGAGCAGAGCCCAATCCCCACCTGCCTACAGCCTCCTTTCAAGCAGTTTTAGATAGTGAGGAAGTTCCCCCTGAGGCTGCTCTTGCCCACACTGAACTCCCCCAGGTCCCTCAGCCACTCCTCGCAGCACTTACTCTCCAGACCCTTCCCCAGCTCCATTCCCTTCTCTGGACTCACTCCCCCCCTCTACTGTGTTTCTTGCAGTGAGGGGCCCAGAACTGAACGCAGGATTTGTGGTGCAGCCTCACCAGTGCTGAGTACAGTGGAAAATCATTTGCCTGGTCCTGCTGGTCACACTATTTCTGATATACTTTAGGATGCCATTGGCCTTCTTGCCCACCCGGGCACACACCAGCTCATGTTCAGCCACTGTTGACCTCCACCCTCAGGTCCTTTCCCACTGGGCTGCTTTCCAGTCACTCTGCCCCAAGCCTGTAGAGCTGCAGGGAGTTGTTATCACCAAAGTACATTTTATGTCTGGAGATATTTAATGTTTTTCTTAAATTGTTATAATCTGGAGTCATTTGAGCCTCAGTGTTTATGTTTTAAGAGTGTGTTTCTAAACTTGATGATAGAAAAATAAGAAGCTTGCAGATGTGTTCAGCATGTGCCATTAGATCCTGGAAGTCAGAAAGGACTATAAAGAAACTGTGGTATGTGCACACATGTGTGTAATGATTTTACAACAAACAGAGTTGGTCTCCTGGAGAAGTAAACTCTGTATTGGTGCTGAGTGGTGTAGTTGCCTTCTCTGCCTTTGTGCAGAGAAGTCAGCAGGAACTGCAGCATTCTTTGGCATCCTCTTGCATGCTGTGGCTGGCCTCCTCAGACTCCTGCCCAGAGATTCTCACTCGAAGGCTGACAGGCAGCTTGAATGCTGCTAAGACAATTTTGCTGTTTCTTCAGTGGAATAATTTTCACAGTGACAAAAATACTCTTGCAAAAGTCACATTCTTTTCTAAGATTTGTCTTGGATTACTGCAATGATATGCAACATATTAAAAGGATTTGCTTCGTGTTGTGATTGGCCTCCATCCTGGCCAACACAGCAGGATTTCAGCTTGGTTCTCTGGAATTAACAACTGTGAGTTGCTGTTGTGTGAGCTTCAGGCTCTAGCAAGCCCATACTCTCTGGTAGGGCACAAAGGGGTTTTATAACAATTGCTCGCCCCTAGGTTACACTTTGTTTCTTCCTTTCCCCTCAGGTTTTCTCCTTATATATTCCCAGGGATTTTCTCATGAAATTATGTTCCACTGGGCTGTCATCTGTGACATTTGGCTTTACTGGAATAGGGGGATGGCTCGTTTCATACATTTGTCCTTTCAAGAGTTTAGGAATGTCCAAAATGTGAGTCAATCAGTAGAAGGGAATACCATTGCAATAGTGATGCTCTGCAGAATTGCATTTGGAGATCCTTCCTTGGCCCATTCTGTTATATTACTTTGGGCAAATCATTACATCTCTATGTCTAGCCTAACACACCAGGACACTTCGCATGGGCCCCAAAGAAAAGCAATGATCTCCATAAATCTGATGAACTGTATGCTTACTGAAGGCATATCATAGGAAGTGATCATCATGTCTGCATAAATCCACTGGCCTTGGCTCTGCATCTAACTTGCATCCAAAGTCCACTGTTGAGAGCACAGTTTCATGGTACACAGGGCTGTGGCTTCTCTGCACTTTTCAGCTTTAATAAGCACATGCTGATTTCTCTGGGTCATATTCTTCCTTGTCCTAGTACAGTTCACTCCTTAATCTCCCAGCCTCATTTTGTCTGTTTGTAAAATGCAGTGTGTCCCTACTCTGCCACGGAATGCAGTGGATAGACCTAGATAGAGAGGCTAGTAATGATCTCTATTTTACTCACCTCCAGGGCCTAGGAGAGTTAATATCTACACAGTGCCTTAGCAAGTGTAAAAGTGCTTAGCTTCATTATATGTTGATTTATGAGCAAGAAAACTACATGAAATAATAAAACGTGCAGGGTACTTAAAATAGACTGTAGGCAGAGGAAGTATCTTAAATCTAACCTTAAAGTGTGGTGCAAGTCATGTGAATGAAGAGAGTTAGGTGGGCTTTCCACCAAATGCAGCACAAATGGGAAGAAGTCCTATATTTGGAAATAGCACAGGGCCCAGAGGGGGCTTTGTCTAGATGAGAATTCCCATGTGGAGACAGACACGAATTAAATTAGAACGTATATTAGAGCCCTGGGCCAGATTCATATCCTCATTGCAGCAAAGTAAACCAAAGGAACACCAGCAAATCACTGATGTAACACCAGTGTGAGCAAGAGGAGAATCAATCCACAGGTAACAAGGGCAGCATCAATGCCTGCCTAGGCTTTAATCCAGTGCTTTGTTCTAATTATGAGCAGTTTAATGGCATGCTAAAATACAAAACAGATTTATGAGCCATTGCCATCTCCCTCTGCATTGTTATACAGCTGACTCAACAGCACTCTTACTCCTTGGCTGGAAGGTCAGCCTAGGTTTTACTAAGCTAGGGCTGGGGCTTGGACTCGGTGACATACTGCCTTTACTGAGTGCTGCTGCTAGGATAAATGCTAAACTGAACTCCCACCTGCTACTCCCCATGTCCTGTCCAGATGGATATTTAAGATCCCACAGCACACCTTGGATAGAGAATAACTTCATATATCTATCCAGCATTCTTTGTTCATTACAAAAGACTCAGACCAGCTTGTATTTTAAGTCAGCAGAATTACTTCTGTTTTTTCTTGCAAAAGCAGCATCTTTCCAGACTGGAAATACTGCACCTGAAATGAGAAAGGAGTAATGTGAAAAATGAAAGAAGCAATGTTGATCATTGAAGAAAATTAGGACAAACACTGTGATGAGATTACTGTGGGCTATTGCTTGAAGCATATTCACCGAGTGCAGTGTATCTCTAACACTGCCTTGCCTTTTGGGGAAAGAAAATTAAATGATGCACAAAGAGTATGATAAGCCACAAGATTTCCTGGATTCTCTTTTCAGTGTTGCCCCTAATAGACTGTAGGCAAATTCTTTTTTCATGACCTATAGATAAGAATAGTAATAATTTACTGTTTTTCAGCCTTGCTATGAAATTTGACCTGCCACTGTTAACAAAATGTTTTGACATTCTCGCAGAAAGAGGAATGGATTCAGCTGCATCTTCACTCTGAGCTGCTGATTGCCATGAAGTAGAAGGATGTCTCAAGAGAAAGATCACATGATACTTCTCTTGTTCCTTATATATTTCCTCACCATCACCCAAAGGAAGCAGTTTTGTTGTAGACCTTTGATTCTTGGCAAAAATCACAATCCCTTTCTAGTGAAATCCTATTGTTCAATTTTCTTCAGCAACATGTGCAGCTTTTTCCTTCAGTAGACACTTGTCTTTCAGAGGAATGCTGCAGATTTGCTTTGCTCTCAGCTTTTATTGCAGCAGCTTTTTTCAGAGCATAGTTCTCACTAGCCTCAAGCAGAAATTTGCTTAAAGAGTTAAGACTGGCACTAACCCAGCTGAGAGGAGCTTGCTTATGCTCCTCCAAGAACAGAGACCATGCATTAGTAGTTTGAGGCTTGGATTAGTAAGTTTGTTAGTGAATTTCTCAACCTCTGACAGAGAAGATGCTGGTTGGATATGACTGGCAGAATAATTTTGCCCCTCATATTATCCATACATGGTCACAGAGAAACTTCAGAGTGATGGCAGCAGAACAACTTGGTGATAAGACTTTCTCAGTTCTTCAGCACTGTTGGGAGACAGGTATGAAATCAGCAGGCAGGTAGAAGGGTCAAAGAGCTTCTCGTAGCCTTACCTCTCTCTTTTCATGGCACATCAAGTGTGCATCAGAGTGTTTGATACCCCCCCAAAAATTTAAATCCACACTTATCTCAATCATTTTTCATTCGGGCTCAAGGATAACTCACAATATGGTTATTTTAGGGACAGTGGGAGGAAGGTGAATGTGGGTGTGACACCCACAGCCCTGAGGATGCAGTGCCTGAAATCTCACATGTCCGCCGGCCCTTGATCTGGCTGATAGACTGTAGCAACACTGCTTCTCTTGGCACCAGCAGCTCCCTGCTCAGCGCCAACGCCCGAGTTCTGTAAACACATCTCATTCTGGCATATGTTATATTGCCATAGAGGCAACACTGTTCTGACTGATTAATAACAAGCAGCTTGATAGGATTTGGGGAGGCACTGCAGTAATTAGTAAGATAAGGCCAGGTCTCTTTGTGCTGCACTTTCACGGGTGACAAAAGCTTTCCCCCTGAAGAGTTTCACTGATAAATCTGGATATAACAACAATAATAATAACAGTAATAATAGAAGGTTTTTGCTAAAATGTAAGTTAAATATTCCTTTAGAGAATAAGAGGAAAGGGAATGTTCAAGCTCTGGTACTGAATGGGAGGCCAGGAGAATGGAAGAGGAAAGCAAGCTGCTAGGAGAGAGCCTGCTTTTCCTTCCCTGCTGACAGCAAGGTTTGGGATTTCACTTCCAAAAAACTAGGATGGTTCATCTTGGCAGGGCTGGCCATTCAGTGCTTGGAAACTGGGCTGTCTGTGCATCACCAGGGCACAATGTGGTGATTTCCCCTGGCAAGACAGTGAGGTGGGCTGGTGTTTTAAATTGGGCCCTTCTCTGTCCTTCCATGCAGTTGCCCCCACCTACCAGGGGGATCAACAATGCACACCCTGTATGGGGCAAGTTTCAGCTTCCACATAGATGGCTGTTTAGCTGCTGATGGCAGTGGGATCATAAACACTGAATATTTCTTATTCATCTTCTCAGCAGGCATAGTTTCTGTTAGCTGCAGTGAGAAATTATGAGTGTGGGTTTGACTCATACAGAATAAGTGACCAGGTATCAAAATTTTAAAAAAAGGAAGAATAAAAGGCTACAAATGTTTCTAAAGTGACAAGTGTTCATTTACTAAAAATATCTTTTAATATTGCTGGAACTTTTAAAATAATCTAATTTATGTGGAACATTCCTCACTAATTGAAGCTGTCTCTCTTTTTATTAAATAGAAAGGTTACAAAAAAGTATATTGACGTTTTGAGAACGACTCTTCTCAGGAGCACATTGACTGTTATGAATAGGAGTTCACATGATGCAAGCCCCTAAATGCCAACAGTGATATGAGGAAACCTGCAGATTCTTGTAATTGTAAATGCAATAGGCAAGGCTTTAGGCTATTGCATCCCCTTTCTGGAGATCATTGTTGCAAAGCTCGAAGTGTTGTTTAGCCCTTGGTGTTCTCATTTATTTCCACAGCTTTTTCTGAAAGCACAAGTTTGAAAAATGGAAGTCTTTCAAGAATAATCACTCTCTAAACACTTAATGCTGCTGTGACAGCACTGTCTATCACTCAAGATTTAACTTTGGAAATCCACATAACACAGAGAAAAAAAAACCTTTTCCAATTAGCCAAGACTGGAGGCAGATTAGTTCTTGACTGCAGCACTGAGAGATGCCAGGGTGTATATTAATGGACTACAGGAGCTGACTTCTGACCATAATTCTGACTGCATTGGGTGGTGCATAAAATGGAAACAGCAGCTCTCCAGCTGAGAGATGCAGGACTAACTAGTTAATGTGAGCTACCCTTGGGTGTATCTCGTAGGTCTTAGCGATCTACACACCTGTCAAGTGCAAAATATGTCATCCTCAATCTTTTATATAGATGGGGAGGTTGAGGTGTGGAAAGGTTAATAGACTGCCCAAGGTCATGCCATTCTTTTGGCAGACCTCAGAATAGCACCCTTGCCTCTGTCTCTAGTTTTACAGACACGCACGTGTTCAGGTCTCAGCCAGAAAGGCTCTTGAACAAACTTTTCCCCTTTTTCACATCTCTGGGACCTGAATGATGCGTGCCTTGGTGCAAAATTAACAGTCTGTAAAACCTTTTGTAACGTAATTCTCTTCTTTAGAGCAAAGAGATGGTTTTCCCCCGTCAGCAGGATTTTGATGTTTAGATCCACGGCATAGCAAGGCTTGTAGCAGGTCTTGCATCAAGAGTTTAATGTTGCTTTGTTCAGATCTGTAGCACTGACTTCTATCACTTGAGCTAACAGAGTACATTGTTATATGGCTACATGTCATGTGATCCTGCCATTAAAGGATGCAGAATAAAGAAGTAACCAGAGGCACACTGTCAGGGCACTTCTCGATCCTGCCTGGCAGTAGATGGCACAGGAGGGATGGGTTTGGTTTCAGGTCTGTGCTGTAGTTACCTTGCTCTTGGCCAGTTGTCTCTCAAGCTCTCACTCTCCCCCAGCTTTCCCCTTGATCTCTTTTTTCACTGTTTCTATCAACAAGCAAAGTTCCATCAATTCCAACTCCGTTTTTTAAATTTTCATCTCCTTTTCTTTTAGTTTATGGTCACCCTGTGTTTTCTTTCCTTCAGAGTCTTTTTCTGATCCTAAAAACTCATCTTCTGCCATCTATTTGGCCTATAACCTGACTTCCCTCTGCACTCCCAGCCAGGACTGGGACCCTTCCTCCCATCCTCTGTGCCTTTTCAGCTCCTCACTCTAATTCTTCATAAGTAAGTTCTTCCTATTACCCTACTCTATTTTGCCCTGAAAATGGCAAAAGACATATTCTCATTCACAGTGTCATACGTGAGAGGGAGCTGAGCAACCACAATGGTTGGCATTGTTGCTGGTAAGACATATATTTTATTTAGGCACAAAAATATTCTTTCAAAAGAATTAGATTTAAATACTACAGGACCTTAAATAACTGAAAAATTTAATCTGATGATAAGGAAATAGAAGATGGATTGAATAAGAGGCAAAGGCTGTAGGGGAAAAAAACAAATAAAGGCAATAAACAAGCCACAGTATGCTGCAGCCAGATTGCATACCACCCTTGTGCAGTCCTATCCAAACCCCTCAAAAGAACCACATTCTGGGCCCCTTCTTATTGAACAGACAGATATTACTCGGTTTCTTCCAGATAATGCTTCTAATTGGTCTATGACTGCTGTTCTGGGATTTTGGAGATATTTTACGTCAGTATTTTGTGGTCGAGGGACATAAAGAACGAGATGTGGTCGAACCAAAGCACCAGATTCTGGGAACTCTCTTATTTTAACCCAGCTCTGAAGCAGACTCATTGCATTCTGGACTAATCACCCAGAGTCAATGTCTTCAGCTTTTTCAGTGTTCTGAGGCAGAGGCAGCTGATCAAACTGCTGCAGAAGGGTTTTGCACCAGGACTCATCTGTGTTAAGTGGGATGACACTACAGCTTTGGCTTCTCCTGCTGGTTTTGATAGGAAGGGCAGTTAGTTGTATTTTGCACCTCTGCTTGCTTCCAAGAAGCTCTTGTACTGCTGAGCAAAGATGAGCCTGCAGTCACTGTACCTACTGTGTTGCTTTTTTTAGGACTACTACATTAGAGCTTTGGTGACCAGGCGAAAAATAGGGCAGAGCTGAAGCAGTTCCAGGGAAAGGGAGAGGCACAGAGGAGATAATAGCAAAGCAAAGCATAGATTCTAGCTTTTGTATGTCTCAAACTACTGTTTTAACTACCAGGCCAGACTCCCATGCACTCTGAAGTCTCTTTTTCTTAGGCATGCAGGAACAAGGATTGAATTAAATTATTGGCTGTCAGTAGGAGAATATAAGCCACTAGGCCAGTGAGACTTTGTGTTTGATTTCTTTTTCCTTTTTTTTTTTTTTTTTTTACTGAAGTCATAAGCAGTTTTATACTCATGAAGGATGTGGGTAATACACTCAAGTAGTTTACTGAATGGATATAAATAACATAAACTGCACAAGTTCTACTTGTATAAAATTGGACAGACCAACTTAAACCGCACAAGGATCTGTGTGCTTTCCTTAGTTTCCCGAAATAGAAAATATCAGGAAGGATGCCAAATCAAAGAGAATTTTTGGGTGCGAATTTGATTACTGCAGACTGAACTACAATATGTGTCATACAAAACCATACAAGCAGTGCAGTTTCCATTAAATTATTTGTAGATGGATCTGATGAGAGTGGACAGGAACATCCAGGTATTTTTTACTTACCTCTGAGATAAGGAAACCCACTTTCAATTATTTTGTTTTACATAATTAACAGTACTTATACTGGCTTTTAATATTACAGTTTCTCAGATCCAGCACTTGCCTATTTCTTTTTGCTTCAATTTATTGCTTGAGATTTAATTGCAGCAGTCAGTCTGTGGGCAGAGTACAGGGCAGGCATTGAAGTCTATTCATGTTGGTTCTCACTAGAAAAAGGAACAGGTTCTTTCCCAGTGCTAGGGATGCACACAGAAATAACAGTCTGAATAACAGACTGATGCTCCTTTAATGCCAAGGAGAATAACAGAGGAGCACAGTTGCTAGGAAAAGAAACTGTAATGATACTGAAGGGATAAAAGTATAGTCTAAGGTCAGAACATTAGTAGTGGAGCAGTGTGGATCCTATTAACAATATTTTATAGCAGAATACATGCATGTCAAAATTGTCAGCTGATATAAAATTGGCTTCTAGCTGCTATCCAAAGCTAATATGTTCAAGCCACCCCTAAATAAGTCCCAGTTAGAACTAGTGACAGGAGATGATTAGGCTTAGACATAAAGATCCCTGCTTTGGGGCAAGGGAATGCGCTGGATGATCTCTCAAGTTCCCTTCCAGTTCTGCTTTCCAGAACTCAATAATGTCAGTGACTTTACAATGAAAACTTTCTCAAGTTTTTACAACAGTGAAGATGACATAATATTGTTTGCATTTCCCAGGGGTATAGCAAGAAGATAAATCAACTAATATCATCAAGCGTTGCTATTCAAATAATGTTAGAGCTCTGAATTTCACCAGTTTGGGTTAGAAATGACAAATTCCCCTTTCTTCAGGTTTGCCTTCTGTGTTATGAAACTATCCAGTTCACAGGGTTACATGGGAACACTGAAGACAAGGAAATTCTCTTTTCCTCCTCAAAGAATCTCCAAATACCACGAAAAATAAAACAAAGATCACCACCCTTGTAGTGCATAAAGCAAATCTGTTGAGTTCTCTGTTAGTGAAGTACTAAAGAAGTGTATGTTTGTGTATCTAACATCTGCCAGGGGACTGTGGTGTGACACAGCAGGCTTTGCTTCACGATTAACCAAGTGGTCTGAACACAGTGAGCTCTGCCTGCCTGTGGAGGTGCTCTGAGCTATCACCTGCACAAGCTTAAGGCAGACTTTCTTAGGCCAGTTTTCCCCTACAAAGGCAGTTAGAACTGGAGAGGATTGAACCCCAAAACTGAGGTGTATTACCCATCACCACAGTAGTTTTTAACCCTGCCAAGAGAGGTGGCCCAGAAGACAGGCACGGAAGTTGCTCTCCAGCTGAGATCTGCCTCCTGCTGTTCCTACGCACACACATTTGTTTTCCTCAGGCTTGCACATCCCAGGCTGCAGCACTACAGGTCTCCCTGCTTCCTGCCAAGCATTGTGCCATAGCCAGCTCCCAGATGGCTGCATCCATGCAGGCAGTGTTCCTGTAGGAAGCCCTTGACAAACTAATACAATAATTGCCAAAGCACAGATCATTTTCCAGCTCTTCGAGGGAGAGTGAGCAGTAATGAGAGCTGTTAATGGCTGCTTGAGTGGAACCTCGTCAGGGAAGTGGGAGAGAAGGAAAATGATTGATCTGAGCTAATTTTCAGACATTGGGCAACTGTTGCCTGTGGGCTACACATTCACAAAGCCCCGGGCTGAAAAGTCTTCATGCCTTGGAGACAATCACAACCTGAGCTTTGCACCTCAACCTCAGCATGCCGAGTCACAACCAGACAGACAATGCATACTGGGATTTTGGCTTTTTTTACAGAATGAAAATCCCTGCCCAGCTTTAAGCAAGTCTCCTCATTCATGACCAGCACTGCTCCTCAGACAGCTGCAGCAGAACAATGTGTAGCCTGCTCTTGTCAGCCATTCAGAAATGCAGAATTGAGGAAGAACAGTTATTGATAAAAACTCCATAACTGAGAATATGTGGAAAGATGCCATAACCTCTTTGGAGGGACTCTGCAGGAAGTTTATTGGTGCAAGAAAGATCAGTGTTTGAGAGACAGAAACTGAGTAAAGTTGTTTTAATGAGGATGGTGATGATGACTAAATAAACAAGCGCAAACATGCACAACAGATGAAGGTGTCACTGGCTTTTCATTGTTGCTGTTCAGGAACACCAGTTGGGATCAGGATGCTCTGAACTCAGCTCTGCAGGCTGTCTTTGCCCTGATGAGTTTACAAGCTGAGAAATCAGGTTCATGCTGACTATGTTTAAAAAATGTGGACCTTATAAATTACCAGGTTCAAATAATTTGCATTCCAGTGGGGTAAGGAAGCTCCCAACTTGCTGGATGCTGTCACCAAGTTCTTCCTTCCTGCAGTATCAATAATGGGCATAAGCCATCTACAATAGAATATTTGCATTTCTTGAGTGACAGCAGAATTTTTTCATCATCAGGCCTTTTAACAACACTTCTGTTAGTTCTCCATGATGGCTTCTAACTGTGCTAATAAGCACATAATGTGCAATGTTAAATATTTTAAGGACATTAGTAGACGAGGGGCAGCAGACCAGCCAACGTGAGTGTAATGCTCTGTGTTGCTAACATCTTGTTCATGTTAGAAGATATTTCATGTGAACCCAGCTCACATGAACGTAAGCATCAATAGCTTCAATATTTGACAACATTATGAAGACTGACTCTAAACATTAGGACTATGGTTTCAAACCAGGATGACAACATTCACTGAATACAAATATTCCTGGTTTACACTCCTGTGAGAGAAAAGCTGAGCCCTGTTGAGCTTATTATAAAAGACAGTTTGATGGAATCGGTTGAAATAGCAAGATTTATAAATAAAAGAAGATCAAGAGAACTGTGTATAAAACAGCCCCAACCAAACTAACATAATTACTCTCTATGGTGAGGTCAGTAAGAGAGCTGATAAAATAAATGTGAATGACATTTCTATCTGTATAGACATTTGAAAGCTGTCAATAAAAATCTCCTTTCAAAGGACTGGACTCTTTGGTTGCTCAAGCTGCATAAGAAGGTCTTGTGTGTTGGAACAGAGATGAGCAATGAGGAGGTTGTTCTTCAGGCCACGAGGTTCTCACTGGGACTGGTCATTTGCAAAGAAACTCAGCATAACTTCCCAGCCCCCCAGAGACTAAGAGCAAGGCTGCATGCAGAGGGAGGTAACATGTGAAAATGTGAAATGAAGCCCTTGAAAATCCCAAAGTCACACAGCTGGCAGTGTTTAGAGAAGGCATGGAGTGTTCTAGCACCCTCTGGGGCTTTGGGATCCTTATTGCCAGGAATTAGAGCAGCACACAGAAAAAAAGAAAATGTATTTCTATGGATGTTCAGCCACAATGTTGTGAAGCCTAACCTTAGCCTTGTGTGCAACCTTTCATACTCACTTTGGTTCAATAATTGAGAAAACTTGAACACAGGCAGCAGAAGAAGCAATTGCCCAGAGTAAGAGGGTGTGTGCAAACACTCAGGTGCCACTTGAGTCTGTGGCACCAGCTTTTCTCTTGTTGGTGGCTTCTGCTGGTATATTTTACTTTGCAGCTGGGGGCAGGGGATACAAACATGCACACAGCTCAGCTGACATGCAGGAATTTGTTTAGTCTCCATAACCTTTATTTTGCAGTAAGAACATGCATGCACAGTACTGAACACAAATGCCCTGCCTCCTAAACAACTCCCTGCTTATACAAGCCCCAAACCTGGGTAGGATTTAAAAACAGAGCAGTCTTCCTGATATATCAGCATCCCTGTAGAGCTGCCAGATGAGATTGGGACAGAGTAGACCTCCAATTCTTTTCCAGTTGGCTAAAACAGCCCTTAGATGGAAATGACTTTCATATCAAAATTAACCTGGGCTGGTTTCAGACCAATATTTTAGAGGCGTACAGATTTTCTACTACCCTTTGAATCATCCAGTCCCCCAACAGGGAACTTTAATGCCAGTGCAGCATCTGCTGTGGAATATTTATATTCAGAGCTTCCTGTGTGAAGCTCTGGATGGGTGTGATTATTGAATGTGTTGGAAAAAGGACAGTGTACTGCCTGGGTTTTATTTCCAGCTATTTTGTATTTCTATGCAAGGAGCTTATATGCCATGTTGTAAACGGCTGGTTTTCTTGTATGATGTCTCTTTTTTTTCTCTCATTCTCTTAATGGGCTTCTCACTAAAACTGACGTTTCAGCAGCATTGCCATTATTAGTTATGATGCCAGCAAATGGAGGTCTCAGTAGTGGGTGAAATTTAAATTAGGTTTGAAGAGCATTCAAATAATTCAGTGCTTTACTTTCATTTGGTAGTTCAGCTTGCACAGTGTATGATTTAGTTATTCACATTTTAGTTACTGTGTTGATGTTGTTTAGCAAAGACCTTGTTTTGCCTGGGACCCAACTACAGCTTTCAGCCAGTCTAATGTTGTTTGCTGTAGCTACCATGAAACTAATGTTTTGTTCTCTGGGTTCCTGTTTGATGTTATAAGCCAAGTCACACCAGCTAGTGCAGGAATCATTTCCATTTTTCTTTATACTGCTCACATGAAAAACATCTAGCAGTGGAAAAGGACCTTTTCCTAGGCACAAATGATAATTCTTTGCTCTGTTAGAAGTTTGTAGCAGTAGAGTGTCTCGTATTGGGCTTTACTTTTCATTTTAAAGAGGTATCCTAAACTGCAGTGGTTGATTTGAAACAGGATATGAAAGACTAAGCAATCAAAATCTGTGTTGTGAAAGAAATTGCAAAGTTTACATCTTTCTCTTAGACTTCTTCAGTGGTCCTATGAAAACTCCTGACTGTGAAGTTTTCCTAACTAAGGGTTCTATGAATCTTGGTATGTCCTAGTAAAGAATAAGCTTAGTAGTAAATATTAGTCAGCATTGTCTAGAGGCACCAGCATTCCAAGTTGGTATTTCCAGATGCCAACAGTGACTCTGTGCATTTATTTCATCAGCTGTAGAATGAAGACATGTATTATCATTACCCCTGGCCAACATGGGACAACTTCCACTGAGGTGCTGGCTTTGTCACAGCCAGTTGGCTCCCATCAGTTCCACATCTGCCTTACACATGTGCCAGGGGTTTCCTCCAAGACCCTGCACAGCTGAGGCAGCCAACACAGTCTGGTGGCAGCTGGAAGCTGCAGCAGGCTCTGATCCTCTGACTGTGACCCAAGTGCAGGAGCAGGGTAATTTCTCCTCATAAGGAGATGCCACCACAACATGATGTAGTGTCACCACATCGCTTGGTGCTATCATGGCATGATGATGTTAATTGATGACGTGGCTGAGCAGTGCCTGTTTATCATGATGGAGAAGTATCTCAGGAGAATGTCCAGTTGTGTCCATAAGTACATTACATCCTTCTGTCAGGCTTGAGATTCACCTGGAGATGGATATTAGCTTATACCCTCCGATGGACACATGGGAAGCACAGAATGAAAATAATTGAGCCCAAACGATCTGGTCACTCACCTGGGCATTCAATCCCATGTGTCTTCTTATCTGAACAGAAGCTTGAAACAGAAAAATTAAATACAATGGGCCTGATTACTCTTTTACACGTGTGTGTAAATCAGAACGAATTCCAGTGAATTCAGTAATGGGTAAAGCGTCTGTCTACAAAAGCAGAATCCCAGTCCTGAAACACTGCAAAGATAGGTTTTAACCTTTACATTAGCACAAAGATATCCCAAGCTATTAATAGGATACATTTCATTTTTGCCCAATAGCCTAATTAAGAGCTAACTTATACTTGAGGAGAAAAAGGAAGCAATTTGATTTATAGTACCTCATGTGATTAAATCACCAGGGAAGAGAAAGAGTTGAGATGGAAGGGGGGAGTTTTAAAATATATAATTTGTGAAGAAAAGACTCTTTCTTCTTACAACCCTTTTTGCCCCTGTGTTCACAGCTTAAAGAGGATTCACTGACTTTTATTTATTTGCCTAAACTACTGATTTTTCATCTCGCAGGGTGGCTTCAAAATCCAATGTGAACTTTTTAAGGCACCTAATGATCCATTCTATTATCCCCCAGGACAACGCTAGTTCCAGTGATTTCATGGGGAACTGACTCAGAAAATACCCTTTTTCTCTTTTGCAGTCTCCCAGGCCCCCGAATCATGTTGATATCTGGATGCCTCTTTTCTTTGCAACAGTACGGTGGTAGCCACAGTCAGCAAACAGACCTGGGGTGAGAGTTGATTGAGGAAGGAGATTCACACTGTGTGTAGCCCAAGCAAAGTACCTACAAACAGCTCCATTTCTGTGCCAAAGATGAGATCTCCTTGTCAGGTGGTTTTAAGAGAAGTTCAGATGCGCAGGATTCCTGGCTCTTCTATCTAAGCATATAATACTGCCATTTTTTTTTTTTTAAAAAAGGCCTTGCTTATTGATTTTCATTTTGTGATAAACATACTCACAAACTTAAATAGACTTGAGAAACTGTAAGCCAATACCTACAGAAAGTATGATGGGGCTTATAAAATAGTGTTCCCAGATATTGTTGTTAAACTAATAAAGAGGTAGTTCAGGATGTAATAAAGTATTGCAAACTTTGTCCATCAACTTCAGTTCCACACATGTGAACCTTTTTTCATGAATTGTGCCACATCATGACAGTGATGTTTCTCATCTGTGCATCTCAGTGCTTTGGAGATGTCTAAACATTTTACTGACTGGAAAATTGTGGCACTATATAACCAAGGGATTTGCTCAAGGAAACACAGATAATTTCTGATATAATTAGGGCTAGAAATAAAGTCTCCTGATACTCTTAGCTTAACCACTAGACCTATTATATCTCATAGCCTAGTGCAGAGAAAATACCACAGCAGAACTGCTTCACCCTTTCTTCCTTAAACAGCATTGCCAGAGCCCAGACCTATTCTGCACCTATATGGAGTGTCTCTTCCAGATCCCTCTGTACAGGATCAAAGATGGAAGGAATTTGAAATACTCTTTCAAACCCTGCTTTTCTCCCCTTTAAATGCACTACAAGCCAAAGGAAGCTCAGGCTTGGTTTGAAGGCAAAAATATGTCAATCACACAAAACCTCACTCTGCTTTCCTGAACCCCAGGCAGGACATTGCTGCCCCACTGCAGGAATGATTTGGCACATGGCGTAGGAAAAGGGTCTGGATTCTGCAAAAAAAAAAGATTGCCACCAGCGCAAAGAACCCTACAGCCTTCACTAAACTATGAATCTGGCAACTTTGAGGACTGTGCAAAATAAGTGGTTGCCTCAGCTGAGAAGTGGCCATTTTGGCAAGGTGAGAGATATCAAGAAAGGAAATAATTAGCTGTCTAAAGGAAAGTAGTAAATATATTCTCACCTGAATGCTTATTTGTTGTTTCAAATTGTTCCACGTTCATGACCTTTCCTTGCTTTGCTGGCATCATTACTTCATTTTGCTTGTGTCCAGCATGCAGGCACTGCCATCAGTTTGATGCATCGATGGTGTCACACCGTGGCTGTGGGTGGTGGGAGCTCTGCAGAGGGAAGGTGTGCTTGGGCTGTGCTCGTTTTTCAGTGCACAGCACTTGAGTGCTTTGCCTGCAGCAGTCTGGGTGACACCCAGGGAAAGGTGGAATGGGGCAAGAGAAGCAGCTCAGATGGTTGCACATGGAATACACTCACCCACTGTGTGTTGATAACCTGTGTTTGGTCTTATCTTTTCATGTCTCTTTTATCTTTTCATGTCTCTTTTATCTTTTCATGTCTCTTTTATGCCCCCCTTACTCTGGATTCACCTCTATTCTCACTGGCCTTTTTGTTGCACTTGACACTTTTGTCCTGCCAAGCACTTGCTCTGTTAAACCAATGGGCTTGCATGAATCATGAGCTACCTTGGCCATAATTCAGGGAGCTGTGGCAGATGCCTGTCTTCTGGAGAAATGTCATAGCCACCCACAGCTCACAGAAGAATTAACCCTGGGAGATGCATGCAACTGCACTAGAGACATGCAGTGCATCTCCTCCAGCTGTAATAATGTCCAGCATAGTCTTGGGAGGACACACCTTCTGCTAAGCACCCCTTTTTGGGCTCCTCATTTAGCCCACATTACAAGGTGTTCTTCAGAAGTGATCTGACCAGTTTTATCCTTGGAACAGTAACATAGAACAATATGTTGTTGCTGCCCAGTTTGCTGCACAAACACATCCCTCAGTTTCAAAATGAGGTGCTCCATGATCTCTTTTTGATTTTTCAGTGCTTGCTGTAGCTATCTGCTTGTGCTAGAACACTAACAGGGATCAACAGGGCAGAGATATTTTCCTGTCATTTTGGAATAGCCTGATTGGTAGCACTGAGAAGATCAAAATGACACATGAAGACAGAGACTCTTGCTTTAAAGGAGTATTTCAAATGTGGGAACAGAGAGGAGTGGAAAGATGTAATGTTGGGGAGGAGAGAGAAAAAAGGAAAGAGAATTTGGCTTGCTGGAGTCAGGGACACTGTAGGAAAGATCCAGGGGATTTGAGGAAAGACAGCACTATAACCTCATCTTTGGATGAAAGAGCTCAGTAAGGCAGGTGAGAAAAGAGAAATAAAGATGAATAATTGGATGGTGGGTGCAGAGGATGAGGATATAGCTACAGAGAAGAGGGGGAAAAAAAAAAAGGAAGAAGAAGAAAGTATCTTAAAATACCAAAGAATTCACCAGATTTAGTTTATATCACAATATCAGGAGGACTATACTGCTTAGACTTCTCCAGGATAAGTAGCACTATAGATTCGGATCCATCAAACACTGGATGTTTCGAGGCCACCTGTATGTGGCCAGAAAAGAAGGCCATGGTCATGTCAGAATATGTCATCCGTACTGAAATATGCATGGTGAGAAAGAAAGCAAGCTGGCTTGGATGCAGGGAACAGCTGTGCAGGAACTGTCTCTGTAGCATCATAGAGAACCACCAAGAACTCTGTTTGGGAATGCAAAGAATCTGCTTTGTAATCCTATGAACAGAGGCATGTTCTGATTTAGTGCTACTGCAGTTCTGTCTTGATGCTTGCCATTTCCACTTCGAGGGGAAAAAAACAAGTGCCAGGATGATTTAAAGACAGAATATCAACACACACTGCTGCAGGCCTGCTTTCCACATTCCATTGCTTTTGTAGTTTTAGCTCTTGTTCCAAGAGAAGGACTTCTGTGCGCATGTGTCTGTGTTTGTGTGTTTCCTTCCCAAACTCATACACGAAATCAATGACTGAAATTCTTAAGAAAGATATTAGTAGACACTTTATGAGGCTTATGAAGTATAGGATCTCTCTTACTTTCCACCCATGAATAAGGCAGCACTTTGTAGGGAAGATTTTCTTGTCTAACTTGATTTTTTGTGTCCCTTTTCTTTCAATCATTTTCATTCCAGCCAAATGTAAAGGGGGAAGATGATCTGGAATATGAGGCACAACTCTTCAGAACTGCAAGATCTTTGTTCAGCTCCTCCTTTGCTACAAATGTTTGATGTTAGGAAAATCACTTCAGCTGCCCCATATCTCAGCTTCCTAACTGTAATGTGGGAATTACACTTGCCGTTATCTCGGAAGTGGTGGGAAGATAAACCTGTTAGAGACTGTGAGATGCTCAGACGTTGTGGTGTGGAGATGAACGTCAGGCAAATATGCAAACTGAAGGCCTCCAGATCCCTTTCCATGGCTTTTATTCAGACCCCTCTGTCTGACAAACAAGTATCACATTCACAGACCCAAGGGAGGAGCCACAGGTCCTGATTTCTGAGTGGGTCTTTAAACCAATGTGGAAGCTTAAGATAAAGGCTGTAGCATGACAGTAAAAGAATTTTTCTTTATGGGCAAAGAAGCACAGAGCAGTGCCAATATCTTTATTTGAAAAACTCCCTGAGACATTGCTAAAACAGATTTTCTGTGAAATCTGTTGCATTCACAACTACAGAATGTTATGATCTAGCACAAAAGTTTTTATAGCTACTCAAATATAATAAAGGAATCCCAGGCTCAAGCCTATAAAACCCTTTACAGAAAAGCCCTCCTTTACAGATCTCCCATATATAATTCCTGAAAATCAGCAGCTATTTCTATATCAATTGGGCTTTTAAATGTTATGCAGGAATGTTGGTGATGCTGTTTTGAACACAGTAGTACCTACTTGATTAATGGCTTGTTACTTTTTTGCCTTACAATTGAAACCTCATTAAAATATTGTTTAGGGGAAAAGTTTGGAAACACATGGGTGAAGTATAAATAATTACCAGTCATAGGTTTAGTTCCAGAGCAAAGTGCTGCTTTTTTAATAATGAGCTTCTTTATTCTGTCTCCCAACCATGTTGCAGTGTGCTTTTTGCTGTTTCACAAGCTGTACTGTACAATGGTGGTCATTACTATTCATGGATTCATAGAATTTAAGATTATAAAGGATGATAAGATGATCTAATCTGACCTCCTGCTTAGAAAAACCCAGACATTTCATCCAGTTACCCTTGTATTGAGCCCAGTAACTTGTGTTTGATAAAATTGGATCTTCCAGAGAGACATCTACTCTTGATGTGAGGAATTCAAAAGGCAAATAATTCCTGGATAGTCCTTCCAGTATTTAATCATCCTTATGGTAAGAAAATCCTCAATTCTGCACCTTGCTTCTAATTTGAATTTTCAGGCTTTAAATTCTGGCCATTAGTTCTTATAATACATCTTTTTCCACTAGATTAAGAAGCCCTTTTAAAACCCCTGTGTTCTCATGATAAAAGTACTTACAAGATCTAATCAAATCACCTTTAGGTCTTCTTCTGAATTTCATAATAAGAAAAACGTATTTATTTTGTAAAAGCAGGTACAGACCCCAGTCACAGAGCCAGGCTCTGGGGAATTGACAGATTTTAGGAAACTGGGGTTCATTTCTTCTCTGTCACAGATTTCTGGTGTGTCCTTGGTCATGCCACTCAGCTCCCTTGTTTCTTGGGTGCTCCCTACAAGATAGAACCATCATGGGTGTATATATGTGTGTGTATGTGTATAAATATATATATATACACCATTGGTATATATTCCTCCACCACTAAGTGCTGGGGGAACAGTATTAGTTGCTGTGCTGGGCACAGTAGAAGCACTTAACAAGGTGGCAATGATTTAGGAATCACTGTCCAACTAAACGAAAAAACAATCTCCTGTGAGATATGGGTCAAGGTTGAGTGTCTCCTGTAGTGAACTCTGAAACAAGTGCTGATTACTGGTGTGCAGTAACCATGTTTTAAATTAGAGCAATAGCGAGGTGTGACTTCATTAGGTAACTGAGTGCAATGCTCTGTGACTTGATATGATGCTGACCTCAGCTATTTCACCCTCACATCATTCAGAAGGATCATTTGGATCCCAAAGATAAGTGATTCAATGACAGATGACTTGGGCTTGAGCTAAACTAACTGACTGAATGCTCCCATTTTTATTTTTTACCAGCCCAGGTCTGTACCGTGAGCACAGGTACAGGTAAAATCTTGAGGAAAATACCATTTTCAGCCGTCCCAACAGCCTCCAAAGTGATTGTGAGACTATATCCCACTTTACATATTGGCCCATCAGCCCTTTGGCAATGAGCCTAGGTCTTTACAGACTTACAAAAGTTTGCAGTGCTGGATAGGACTTTGCATCCCTGTATTGAAGACAAAAAAAAGAAAAAAAAAATGGCTAAGTCAACAACAGGTTCAATTACACTTCCAGAGTTTGCTTCCAGTTATGCCCAAGATTATGGGATTATCTCCCACAGAGATTGTGAGACTTGCCAGTTTGAGATGGAGTGCAGGTACTTCATAGACTGTCTAGAAAACATACATAGTGCAAAATGATAGTGTTGAAGGAATTAATTCCATTTGTGGACTCAGAACAAGCCTTTGCCTTGGCATGACATCAGTTTGGGCAAAGAACCTGGATGCTTCTCTAAATGTATGTTCTATGGACTCTATAATGTCAGGGCAGCATAGACCCTGAAACATGATAGTAAGTGCCCCTTGGAGACAGGTGGGAAAGGATTTTGGAATAGCTCTTATCTCATTCCTGTGCTGTTCCTCTTCCCTGTCCACAGTGGAACCCTCAGGACAACTCTTTGCTCTTACTTGCAGGGTCTTATTTGCTCTTGCTCAAAAGCTGCAAACATCCGTGGTGCTGTTTCCTTTCTCTTTGGGCTTTTAAACACAATGTGGCTTTTCATGACTTGTGGTAAGTGCAGCAGTTACTTCTTGTGTTTTTATTAATCTTAAGTGCATTCTTTTCTCCTCTCTCTGAAACACTGACATCTGGCATCAAGCAACTCTATACATCATTAGCTGAGGAGCTCAGGTTTAAGAATCCAGAATAAGAACAAACCTCTGAAGTCAGGATGTATAATAGCTATAATCATTTGCTCACTCTTAATTACCTCTTCCCCTTATTTGTCTCTGTTTAATGGTATGCCAGCAACATTTCCTAAACTCTCACTCAGCAACTGATTTGTCAAGACTGTAGATAGCATTTGCTCCAGTTAGAGGCATGTGTTTAGCCATGGAGGGCAAAACTGCACTAGTAATTACAAAAGTGGGGATCTGGGTTAATTCCGTGGATGTGCTGCACAATTAAACTGATAGATTTGTTCTGCTGAACTACCATTCATGTACCAAGCCAGGTGCTTGTGCCAGTCTGCCTAAAGCTGAAGGCTGTGTCCTGGGACATTGACTCCCCTTCATGAGGGATCCTATGCAGAGCTGTTCCCTCCTAGGTTTGTTGGAATCTCAGTTGCCCATCAGAAATTTAGAAGCAGCAGTGCTTCACTGTAAAATGCTGAGGGAGAAAGGAGCAGCCTCACTAATTCCTCTCTGTTACTTGGTCTGCGCAGAGGGGATGTGCTTTACTAAGACAGTATGTATGACTGTCCCTTCTCTCCAAGGCACTGCATGAAAGCAGAGGCTTGGGAAGGCTGAACTTTGTTTACCTGAAGGAGTAAGGAAAGAAATGTCCATGCAGCAGTTACTGAGTGCAAAGGCTCACATTTTTTTCCTGAGAAACAGTCAGGAGAGAGTTAAACTCACACCTTCTCTAGCATTTACCTGCATTTGCAAATAAATCAGCCATAAGAACAACTTAGACAGTGTCCTCCTACATGGCTTCTTCACTAAAAGACGTGGGAGAATGGCAGCGGAGCTGCTTGTTTTGCTGCAGCCCTGTCGGCATTTCAGGTATTGTGCTGAATTTCACAGGGTCCTGTGTAGATTATGATGCTTTTGCTGCAATGTTTGGCTGATTCACACTTGCCCTGAGAACCTACATTGACATATCACAGGCTGCTCTGCAGAGTGCCTTAAACTCCACGTTCAAGCCCACATTTCTGGCTTGGTGGTGCTTGGTGCTGCAGGTTAGACAGTGTTTCAAACAGGCCACAGTGTAGCAGCACCTGCTGCAGAAACGGTGAAGGATAATGTGTGTAGCAATGCTGTCTGTCTTGTCATTCTCAACAGAATACCAGGTGGAAGATGACTCCACTGATTTGCTTCCCTCCCTTTTAGGACAGCACTGATTTTGAAAATTATTGCCATATAAGGTCTTTAGAATACATGGTTTTATGCAGGTTCTGGAGGTGACTCTCCCCTAGGCACAGCTTGGAAATTAAACTTTCAGCATTTTAAAGGGTGGCAGTTAAAGGAGCCCTCTGATAAATCTGTACCCATTTGTGCCCTGAGGAAAGGGGTCTGCTTGTGAGGTGACAGTTAATCTAGCATCATGCAACCATGAATGCACACATTTTTTTTGTGCCATGTATCTTAGCTAATTCCATGATAATGCCCCTGTTCATCGAAGACTATTTCCAAGCAGCTTGCTACTAACCTACCTACCCATGTATGGACGCAGGGATTGCAGCAACAAGTACCACACAGTCAGAAGCATTTGAAATAACAACGAAAAACAACTTCATAAAACTAATCCAAAACAGCCGTCTCATCAGTGCAGGACTGTTCTTTAAAAACAACGATGTATCAGACAAGGCTTTACTGCTAACAAACCCAAACAGCCTCATTTGAAAGTAGTTAATTGACATCTAGAAATCTGCTCCTGCTGCAAGAACCACAAGGTCAAATTGTATTCTGAAGGATGTTGGTGTAAGGATCAAAACAAAGCAATTGTAAGGGTTTGGGAGGACCTCGTCCCAAAGAAATAAATCACCCCGCCCATCCAGAATGTGTCGGGCTGCTGTGCCTGAGACGGGAGTTCTCTGATCGCACACACAGTTCGAGCACAGGCTCGAGCATCCAGCGCTGAGGCTGCTGCACACATGAGCCGCATTTGCAATTGCAGAGCAGCCAGCTGCTGGGTGCCAGGCATTTGGAAAAGCTCTTGATAGCCGTGGCAATACACACTTGTGTCCCTGAGCTTTCCTTACAGGACAGAGGATCAGATTGCATAATGCAGAAAAATCCCATATTATAAAGGATCTCTGGCAGTGGCAATGTTGCCTCTTTGACCCTGGCTATCCTGTTAGAACGGGAACCTAAAATTTGGCTCCTGTGGGCTCCTATCTTGAATTAAATTGTATCTGTTAGATGCAAACCAAGGTCCTCTGGGAAAGAAAGCAGGGATGTAACAGACAACAGAATTTGTCTTTCAAGAGTTTGGAAAGCCAAATTCTACACAATGAAGAGTGTTTGCTATCTGCTGCTGACTCTGCCAGCAAAGGACAAGCTGTTTATCCTATTGTTGCTCTGTTTCCCATGTATACATTACAGATTATCCACTTACCACTGCTGAAACATACTTGGAGGTTGTAAATTGGAAACTTCTATATGACAGGTCAGTAACTGTGATTTCAGCTGTAACAGCCCATGTAAAACAGGTTTAAACTGTGTGGTAGGGACAGTTGAAATACAGAATGCAAAGCCAGACCATAGTGAAGAGTGTGCAAAGAATAGTTCTAGTCTGCATGTGGTACAGGAGCTAGAGAGGGAATACTGACATAATTCTTAATAATTTATTGAAGCATTAAGTTACTGAGCATATTTATTTTTATGTTGAACATACTGGGTCAGGGTCTGATACTTTTGCCAGTCTGGTTCTCTGGCTCTCAAGAGTGGGTTTTACTGATGAGTTCCAACATTAGCTGGGAAAACAATAGTGGTTTTCTACCTCCCTAAAAAACGAATTGTCTGTGAACCAGCTTGAGCTGGAGTTGGTGCATCAAATCCTAGTTGTTCCATTTATACATCAGTGCTCCTCTTTGCATTAAATTCATGGTGTGCCTGGATATGACCACATGAGTTTAGGTAGCAGTGTCAGCACTCCTGGGATACTGGGAGTCGGAATCCGGGTCTGTGTTACTCCAAAATGTTTCTTTCACACCTCAGAAGCAAACGGTGGAGGCAATTTCATCCACGGGCAGAAGAAAACCCACTCTGCAAAGGACACATGAGCACTTCAGCAAAACAACCCCTCCCAACTGAAATCCTCTCCCCTTCCCAAGCTGGAAGGCTTTTAAACCTCGTGTTGGAATGCAAACTGCCAGGCGCTCCTGTCCTGCTGCCTTGCTGTTACAGTGGGCTGGACCAAGGAGCCTTTGCATCCTTAAAGTGCTGATGTCTAGTTTGTGAGGCTCTTTCTCAAGAGATCTGGTCATCTTGCCAATATTACACCTTTTACGAAGTTAAAGAGGGCAAGTTTGTGCTACTTATGCATTGCCTGGCTGCTGATTGTGCAGGTTTAGGCTATCCAGGGAGGGAACGGGGGAGCATGTGGGCAGGGTTCCTGCCTCTGCGAGCAGTCCCTGCCTTGCCTGTGGTCAGTTCCCGTGAAGCTGAACAGTTTGGGTTTGGGTTTACAGGAGATAAAATTACGCTTTAGCTACCCAGAAGACAGGGTTGCAAAATCCAGGCCTCCCAAAGTCTGGCTCAGAAACCCCAGTCATTTCGGGGCTGCAGTTACTTAATTCGTTATTTTGGATTTGCAGCCTGCTCTCCTGTCGCGCCCGGGAACACTCCCCGAAGTCATAGCGCGCCTAAAAAAATTACTATAGCTGCTGTTATTATTATTAAACATAACTGGAGATTCCCATACGCTGCCGCGTCTCCAGGAGGCGGCCCCGCAGCAGAGCGCGGTCCCCGGGAGGGAATGGCAGTGGCGGAGGGTGCGGAGGAGCCGCGAGGTCCCTCGGAGCGCGGGGGACCCGCCGGCGGGGCAGTGCCCGGGGATCGAGGAGGGCGGACAAATGCGCCGGGGTGCGGGGCACAGAGCCCAGGAGGGATGATCTCCACTCTGGGATGCGGGGCACAGAGCCCGGGCGGGGTGCTCTCTGCTCCGGGATGCGGGGCCGGGGATGCAGGTGCTGCTGCGGGGCACAGAGCCCGGGCGGGGTGCTCTCTGCTCCGGGATGCGGGGCCGGGGATGCAGGTGCTGCTGCGGGGCACAGAGCCCGGGCGGGGTGCTCTCCGCTCCGGGATGCGGGGCCGGGAGGTGGCGGGGCACAGAGCCCGGGCGGG